>PVKS010048564.1:0-12353 GCA_004027875.1 Aplodontia rufa | reverse complement strand
AACAAAATGAACTTCTAAATGTGGGATCAAAAGATACACCAGAACCAGGGCTGTTAGGTTAAAAGCTGTGCATTGCCCTTAGTGAAATGAGGCCATAATGCCTTATTTAACGTCCACACACATAAATGTGTATTTGAATCCCAGCATCAGAACTCAGGAGTTTCTACAATATTTAAGCTGAAATATGGCTGGATAGGCCAAGTAAAATGTCCCATGTGTCCTGAGAAACAGCTCTGCAGTATGGGAATTGCAAGAAGCTAGGGTCAAGTTCAGGTTACTTTCCCAGGAAACCTGATGCAGTCACAGCTGTAGTGCATTAAATGAGTGACTTCTCCAAACAGGAGGGCTGTCCGTATCCACCCGCATTGCAGTGGTTATGTTCTTAGTTTACCCACAAGTCAAATCTTATTCTGAACATTCATGAGCCTTTGGTGTCTGCGAGACCAAAGGGGTCCAGATTCCACAGATTTGGGAAGAGAAGTTGCAAGGGGGCTTGAGTTCTGATTGTCTGACCTTGTAGCAAATTGTGTAAGTTCTCCTAACCTCAGTTTCCTTTTCTGCTGCTTGTTATAGCTAATTTTTTCTAAAACTAACTAATTCACTTCCTTTACCTAAATAAAACATTCATTGTAGAAAGTTTGGAAATACGTATAACTCCTATCACTATTCCCCCCCAGAAGAAGGAAAACAGTAATTAACTTCAATCCTGTTATTCAGAGATAATCGTTGTTAAATTTTGTTCACTATGCTGCTTTGAGGATCAGAAAATTATTAGAAAATACTGTTAGGTTGCAAAGCTCTCTATAAATACTCTTACTGAGAAACATTCAATCTTGGACCTTTTTTGTAATCAAAAAGCCCTTTATTAGTTCATTTCATTTTAAATTGTTTCCTTTTTTCTGATTGTTAGAATAACCATGCTAATTTTTAAAATATTTTCTATTTTTCTATAATAGGTACTACTTTGGTAATGATTTTTTTTTTAAAAAAAGAGCTGTACATGTTCATTGTAGAAAATGTGAAAAGAACAGAAAAGTATGAAGAATAGATAAAAAAAATCCATAGACCTATCACCTGGAGACAGTCACCTTTACCTTCTGTAATAGTTCCTTCCAGTCTTTTTTCTGTTTTTGTTTTTTTTTTTCACATGGGCAAATCCTAATATGTACATCTCTTTTTAAAAAAGCTATTCTTTCTTTGCAGCTCAGTAAAATCTTGTTGAACAGAATTGTTAATACTAACAAACTGAAAAAATTCTTTTGATTTTTTTATTTCTTTGTTAATAAGTTTGTGTTGGAAAATTTGTATTCTGTTGCTTTTATTTTCTTTTTTCTGATTTCTTGAACCACGTCCTTCATCTATATATTCAATGATTTTTCTTTTCCTGTCATAGTTTGCAAAGTTTCTGTCAATTGGACAAGTCATTTTAATTTTTATGAACTCTGTTTATCTGTAAGTAGGCTCTTAGGAAATAGGCCACATAATGTTTTATTGAATAGAGCTCTTCTCTGTCCTTGCCTAGTCATAAGGGCTCTGGGGACCACAGACTGAGAACAGCCAGGCTGTTGGCCTGAGCTGCTCTGTTGTCACCGAATTCTGGAATCGGACCTCCAAAGTGATCCATGTACAGTATGATCTAGAGAAGTGTTATCCAGGGAATCCTCATAGAAGTTTTGGGATTAGGGACTGTGATCCCAAATGCCAGGCCTAGTTCTGAAGAGGCAGGGAGACCTGAGGGTGGTGCTTCTTGCCTTTCTCCTGATAGCCAATAGCAGGGTGTGATACGCTAACGATCTGAAAGGGCTTTCCCGAAGACAAACACTTTATATGTATTGGCTCATTTAATTATCACAGCTCTGTGAGATAGGTGCTATTTTTTGTTAGGATTTAAAGGTGAAAAAGAGGTTAGAAACGTCCATGCTTACATGGCTGAAATAGCAGAACCAGAATTCAGTGCTAGGGGGAAAAATAGGGATCCCACATTAAGGAACAGTGTTGTCCTGTGCCACCATGGTAGCAAGGTGGTGGAAATATGTGGGTTCAGTTTGTTTTGTTTAGACTTTAAGGTATTGGGTTTAGTCATGTACCTTAATTTGCATAATTATAAAATTGATACTGCACACAGGAAAGATTAGTGAATGCCCAGTCTTGTTAGGGTGAAATGACAAGGTGGATGTAAAGTGCTGATTGTGGCACATTTATTTACAGATATAATGTAAAAGTGTAAGTTTAAATATGAAGGCTTATATGCAGAGAAGAACAGAGGGCCTGCTGATTAGCTGCCACAGATGCCACTAATGACCTTGTTTCCCTAAACCCAAATATCATCCTTCCAGTTTGGAGCTGCATTTTGTGATCTCAGAAACATAAACGGAAAGTAAGAGTCACAGAGCTGCTATTATGTGAGCACCTTTATGATTCTACAGTCTATTAAATGCCAGAGATCTCTTCCTTAATAAAACGACGTTGAAGTTTTATCTGTTCTTTGAAAACCAATCAATCAGATATGGTCTAACTTATTCTGAGACTTGGGGATGAAATCAGCTGACAAAAATTTACTGGGTGTCCACTTTATAGAAGTCATTGCTTCCTATCCTTAGAAAACCTGCATGCTAATAATAAGTGGGGAAAGACACAGAGGTATGAAATATTAAGGAATATTATATTTAAATAGAAATTCAAGAGAACAAATAACTTGAACATAAGGCCAGTGAAGGGGAGTTGTGCAGGGCAAGTTCAGTGGAGAGAACTGGGTACAAGATCTGGGTCAGGCTGTGAAAGGTTGGTTTGGATCGTTGAACAGAGGATTGTCTCTGCCTTAGATACCACTCTTTATTTAAATCCTTGACTCCTGTTTCCACATAACTGTGGGGAAAAGTTCTGTCAGCCCTGCTCAGATGTCACTTCCTTCGGCATTAGCAAGCTCATGTGGTCCCTTGAGAAAGGAGGAGGAGGAAGCTGTGCTTCCTTGTGAAGATAAGGATAGTGGTGCCTGCCTTGGTTGTGAAGGTGAAGCAAAGTGATAGGAAGTAGGACCTGGCAGATAGCATAGACCCTCAGTAATGTTAGCTGAATGCTCTCTGGACAAGACATTCACCTGTGGGAAGAGCAACATTGAATGTAAGTTATAGTCCAAGAAAACCACCCAGAGGCGGGTTTCTAATGCTCAGGCTTACTCCAAGGTCACAAGCCTCTGAAATGTTCTGGTGTTATAGCGTTAGGGGATGGATCATGGATATGACTGGGCCACTGGTAAGTGTTAGGAACCCTGGAGCAGAGGACTGAAGGATGACTACCTTCCCTCCCTAAGTTCACCTGCATGCAGAGGCAAGCAGTGAGCCGTGAGGACTCTGGAATCAGAATGCCTGTACTTGAGGCCTTCATGTTCCTATTTTCTGTGGTTTATGTGTTCCTATCCTTTACATATTTAGCATTGATAGTTTTCTTTGTTTAAATAGACTGAAAGTGATATCTATTTTTGTAAAGGCCAAAATGAGATACCACAGTGACTGTAGTGTCAAAACTGCTCAGTAAATGTTAGTCTTTTTTTTTTAAAGAGGAGTGAGTGACACACACACACACACACACAGAGAGAGAGAGAGACAGAGAGGAAAGAAAGAAATCAATTTTATTTAGTTTTTCATGTGGCTTTCATTGCTCAGACACTTCCTTGTGTATGTGGTGCTGGGGTTCAAACTTGGGTCCTCGTGCATGCCAGGCAAGCACAGCAACCACTGAGCCACCACTCCAACCCCATTAAATGTTAGTCTTAGCAGAAAAAATTCACCGAGTTTCTGGTGAATGTCCCATGCTACACTCTGTATTAGGGCAAGTGGGATGCAATGATAATAATTTTAAGAATGGTGATAGCAGCTAACATTTTTCCAGGCTTGCAGTGTTCCAGACCCTATACATATTCCTAGATCCTTTGACAGCTGTATGAGGTGAATGGAATTGAGTCCCAGGAGCCTGAGACTCCAGATGTCTAAGAAGGTTGCTATCTGACTTCACAATCTAATAGGGGAAACAGGCTTACAAATTATATTCCAAGTATTTCTCAATAAATGTTGAATCCCATTCCCTCTTTTCCCTTTCCTTTTTCTCCTCATTGCTAGGAAGTATTTTTCCTAATGCTGGCTTATCAATGGCATTGCAAGCTGAGGATAGGCTGTTTCCTAGCACTGGTGTGGTTTTGTGACACTCTTTCCACCCAGATTTATACTAAGCTCAGATCTACCAGGGCTTGGAGCCCTTTAGCCCATTCTGGCTGAGTGATGGAGACTGGGTGTTGAGCTGTGCCCTTCAGCCGCGCACCACCTATCTCCACGTGGGGTTTGTTAGCATGAGTGTGCAACTGAGGTACTTGGAAGCCAGTGCCCTCTGTGTGGTAGAAGACTCCCATTCTTGGCTGTGTTCTCACAGCATTACTGAGGACTTAGGCTGGCATCAAGAAGACTCTGTTGTCTCATTTCTGCTTTTCTTCTTTGTAATTATTACAAAACAGGAAAAGTTGACTGAGAAGATGGTCTATTGTTGACTATAAGTGACTTCCAAGTCCCACAGTTAAATTAGTGAAGTTCGAAGGCCTGGGGAAGCCCTGATGCTTCCCAGAGCAGAGCTGCCCAACTTTGCCTCCAAGACTGGCAGCGTTTATCCCTGGCCTTGGGTAAAGTGTGAAGATAGAGGTGAGGAGGTGGGAAGGGGCGTCGGCCTCTGACTCAGAGGCAGTGGTGTAACGTGGTATTTGGGCTCTTGTGAACGTAACCTCTTTCCATGGAAATGCACTGTAGGGTTTACAGCCTACAGGAAGCTCTTACTCAGTAACAGGTCTGTGCAGTTTTGGGTCCACGCCTGAGGGTAGTTCCTGTGACCTGGGGTAAGAGCTGGGCCCATTCACTCTTGTGATGGATTTGGATCTCCTCATACATGTGGATGGCACGTATATTCACACACACACTTCAGTGTGGAAGAGCGTAGATTTGTCAAAATACAAAAATGTTTTAGTCTAAAGAGATAGCCAGGTAGTTGTACAACAGGTGTGTAGAGACAGCAAGGCAAGATGGTTTGAGTCTTAGCACTGACAACATTCCCTTCTGAAATCTGAGGCCAGTTGGAAGGTGATGCTCACTTGCGAAATAAAGTATTGCATTGAACTCCACAGTTCTTTACCTTGCCTGGGAGACTTAGATGTCAGTTAGGGGAGGGGCTCCTGGACTGAAGACAGAAGGAAATCCAGTTGGAAACTATTTCCTGAACCCAAGAGCAATGCTCTGATGTTGTTTATCAAGAAGGCCTTGAAGGTACATACTATAGTAGGATCTGCTGGGTTTTTTCTTTGGTCATCTTTATGAAGGTCAGCACAGCTTTATAGTGAGGGCTGAGGTGACCCTTGTCAAATTTTCTTCTCGAGTTTGACATTTAGCTGAGAGGAGCTGGTATTGAGAGAAATCCTGGCTGTGAGTAATGCTTACAAGTGAGAGATGTGGATGCTGTCAGGGGCCAGAAACAGTCCAACAAATAAATGTAAAAGGAAAATCAAGACCAGGTGACCTTCTGAGAAAAAAAAAAAACAAAAAACTGGGGTAGTGCCTGAAGCCTTGGTTACAGATGGCCACCAGCTATGGAGGGTGACACATGTAACTGTCACTGATTAGAAGTAGCTGTATCTCTGGAGGATTCTCCTCTTTGACACATTGCACTGATTGGGTGTTTGGGTTGCTGCTGATTCTTATGCCTCACCTCCAGTTTCCAGATGGAGGTCCGCAAGAAAACCAGTTTTCCTGTATCAGAAATAGAGAGGCAGCTGTGGTTGGAGAACTGGACCTTAAGACTGCTGTTTATGCCTTCAGAGGCCCTTAGCTTAGTTTAAAAGAAAATGCAGTGATTCTTCTGAAACAGGGTAACAGAATAGTGGGAGGGAGTGGAGAGAGGAGATTGACGTCTGTGGTTTCAGATGCAAGTGCTAATACCAGAAATGTGAGCCATCAAGGGAGACCTCTGTGTGTTCTTTTCTAACATGGCAAAAACTGGACTCCATCTCCAGACCTCCTCAAACAAAACGCAAATCAGTCCCTTCACCAGCCTTTTCTAGTTCATAAAATGGTACCCCGTCCATTTTCACAGAACCCAGAATTGAAGAGTAATTTTTATTTCCCTCACTTTCTTTCTCCTCATCTTTGATATATATAAAATGAATCCCAGATCTCCCAATTGTTTCTCTTCTTGGTTTGAACCCGTGAGCCCTTGTCATACTTCCCTAGGCCACACCTGGGCCTCCTCATTGGGCTCCATGGGTCTCTTGCCACCGTGCCGTGCATCTGTGCACACCACTCCTAGCAAAGGCGGGTCCTCCCTGGCCCCTGCATACACTCCAAGGGGAAATCTGGCCTTGGCTCTTGAAGGCCGCTGCCCCTGCCTGTAGGTCTGCCTTGCCCTGCTGCCTGCTGGTTCTGCTTTGCGCTAGAGGGCTGCTCACGCCAGTGCTGATTCTTGCCATAGGCCCTGTGCTCTAGCTCACCCTCCTACCTGCCATACTCCTTTCTCACACTGCTCTACCCCTCCACCCAAACCACTGGCACCTTCTCGTTTGCCATTCAGACTTGAGCTCAAACCTTGTCTCTCACACTATTTTATTTATTTTGCAGTGCTGGGCATTGTACCCAGGACCTTGTCAGTGCTAAGCAAGCTCTCTGCCACTGAGCTGCCTCCCCGCCCCTAACCTCTACATCTCCATTCTTTGGAGAATCATTACTTTTTTTTATTCTCAGCTTTGTTCTATAGTGGGTTTTGTTGTTGTTGTTGATGGTGGTGGTGGTGGTGTTTGTTTTGTTTTGTTGCAGTGCTAGGGATTGAATCCAGGGTCTCATGTCTGCAGGGCAACTACTCTATCACTGAACTATAGCCCCAGCCCCTCTTCTAAAGTTTGATGGTTTGTCTGCACCTGTGTTGCTCTCCTAGAAGGTAATCTTTGAAGAGGAGGGACCTGGTCTGTCTTGTTCACTGTATCCCAGCAGTCAGCATGGTGCTGATTCAGAGGGAAGATGGAAGCTATCTGCAGGATGAGTGGCTCTGTGGATGATTGGTGGAACCCGTTGCTTAATACAGCACTGGGAAGTGCATCGGTGACCTCTGACCATAGAAGCCACGACAATGCATATATTGGTGGGGCTTCCTTCCTACTCCCACCACTTCCCCTGGGGTCTGATTGCTGGTCTTCTGTTGCTTTCCAGCCGCCCATGCCAGCTTCCGTTCCCGTCGACTGTGCAGCAGCACAGCCCCATGTCCTCCCAGACCTCCTCCGTCAGTGGGCCGCTGCACTCTGTCTCCTTGCCACTTCCACTTCCGATGACCCTGGCAGCTCCACAGCCCCCACCTTCCGCCTCTCCCAGCCAGCAGCTTGGTCCAGATGCATTTGCAATTGTGGAGCGTGCCCAGCAAATGGTGGAGATACTAACCGAGGAGAACCGAGTGCTTCACCAGGAGCTGCAGGGCTACTACGACAATGCTGACAAGCTCCACAAGGTATGTGGTTTCCCAAGCAAGGGGACAGAGTTTCTCTGGAAGCAACAGTATCCTTTTCCTGCTCATGGGATGTTGATTCTCTGGCTCACTTGCCAACATTGAGCAAGACCCCTTTTTATGCCAGGCATTGTGCAAGGCTTTAGGGAGACAAAAAATAAATATGACCTAGTGCCCACCTTTGAGGAACTTAGAGTCCTAAAGGGGAGAGAGTTGAGAAAGCTAACACTTGCAGGACAGCTTGCAGTGCTACTGTAGGTACAGCTGCGGTGGCACTTGATGGGGCCTTGGAAGTCAAGTAGGATTTCCCCAGATGGACAAGTATTGAAGAAGAGCAGAGACAGTAACACAGAGGAATAAATGGAGAGAGAGAATCTCAGGAACCTTGCAATTGCCATTTTGGTCTCATCAGCTGGTCACTGCATTGCCTGGACATTGGAGGAGCAAGAGGAGGGGCTACTGTGTGCTTTCCTTATGCTTGCCACTGATCAGGTGGGAAAAGGCTGAGTAATTCCAGCCTGTGCAGGCATCATGGCCATATCAGAATGTGCGACTGCCTTCCTCCTTAGAGCACTATGCTAAGAGCCAAAGTAAATAGAAGAACATCATTTAGCAAGAGTAAACTGTTGCAAGTCTGATTTCTTGGTGACCCTCATGTCTGCATCTCATGTACTGCAGGGAGTTTGCAAGAGGAGAGAGGGGCAAAGGTAATGGGGTGTTTTCATGCAAGAGAGCCACAGGACACTCAGGTTTCATTTCTGGAGCAAAGAGGGGTGTGTGTGACAGTAGTGGTCTTAAGAGTATAAATGTCTGGTTCCATCCCTGGCAATAACGGGCTTTTGTAAGGAGAAAGGGTAGGAATGTAAACCCTACCTTTGGTTCCATACAGCAATTAATAATAATCACGGCAGGACAAATTAGTGCTCTTTATTGATTTCCAGGTAAGGCTGGTCTTTTGCTAGTCAGGGTTTTGGTGTAATAGGGCCTTCTTGTTTTCTGACAGTGAAAAGCTGGGAGCTGTGAATATAATAGTCCAAGTGCTCACAGACACCCTGCCCCAACATGTTTGTGCGGAACTTCCACCGAAAGGGTCTGGAGCTCCCTGGAGTCAAGACCAGACTTGGCTCAGGGAGCTCTGGATGCCTTCATTGGAGGGCAAATGAGAGCTGCAAATAGGGCTCATTAAGATTGTGGCTCTGCTCCCACCTCCACTTGAACCCTTAGAAGTTGGGAATCTGGCATGTCATCTCCTGGCTGTTGGCCTGTATGCTACTATTCAGGCCCCAGCTTGCCTCTGAGTCCTCCCCAGGGCAGCTTCTTGGTATGGCCTGAAAACTGGAAACGGCCCACTCAGCACTTCTGGGCAACAAGTGTTCCTTTCTTCTGCTGCAGTGAAGCTCCGAGGCAGACATGTCCAAGAGCACTGCAGAATCGCCTGAGGGCAGAGTTGCTCTTGGGTCTCTTCACGTGGCTATTGTTGAAGAGTTACGTGGACAATGCAGAAAGATCGTTGGCTTTTTAAAATCAGTATGTACTTTCTTTGGGTAACATACCTCTTTTTTCTGATTTTGATGCAATTTTTTTTACTTAAGTAAAATCACTTAATCTCCCAGTGCATTGATTTCTTTGCACAGAGGATGATTCTTAGAATTTGTGGCCAAAAGGATTTAAATGACTTCTGAAAAGAAAGACAAGTCGAAAGCTATTTTTTTCCTGGAACCCCAAATTCTTCCATTCCATTGAGTATTATAAATGGCTACGTAAACACCACAATTTTATTGATCTGTAATACATCAAGCCAAAATTATTGATTTAAATCCTCAAATTTTGTGAGATTCTTGCTGTGCTCTTCACTACTTCTGCAGTTGTTCTCGGTATTAGGTCGGAGATGCAGGTTTGCATGAGCTTGTGTTGTAATACTTCATGCCTTGTGTCCCGAAGGCCATCCTTGTTCCAGAGCTTCCCTCACCGTTGGCCTGGATGCTCAGTGTTCTCAGCAGCTGTGGAGTCTGTGAGGCAACAGCTCTGCTTCTCAGTGATGATGGCTACTAGTTTCCTGGTGTGGATCTGACGCCTGCTCTGGGTGGGCCCACAGGACCATGCTGTAGGATGTGGACACACCGTGCCCACAGTATCATCCCATCTGAGACCCTCACAGTATTGGGAGTACTTTGAACTTCACAGAGGTTTATTTTAAGAGAAGAACCAAAAATAGATGAATTTTTAATTGCAGAGCTTAGCGAATGCATATTGTGCCAGGAACTCGGCAGAAAAGAATGACTAACTTCAGAGGCTGCCAAAGCCCAGCCTCATCCTGAAGGCCCTGTTTCCAAAGAGGCCCGAGGTAGTGGTTATCACTGTTAATGTTGGAAAGAGGTCAAGGGCCCCCAGAAAGAGATGTTGTTTTTCCCTTTCCATTTGGTTACTCATTTTGCTTTTCTTTCATCCCTTGTTTCCCTAAAACTTAATTAGTGGGCAGAGTTTCCAGAAGGACCGTTGGCATCAGAAACCATCAGGGAATGAATGGACATCAGGAGGGAAAGGAACGAGCATTTTCAGTCATCCCAGGCTTGCATTAGTGAAGACACTCTTCTTTTATGAGGGAACCCACAGAGGCTATGCTGGTGCAAGTCTTGGTCCTACGTATCCCTGAGCTGTGCACTTGGAGATGCTCAGGGGAAAAGTGCATATCGGTATCTTGGAATGGCTGAGACTTTCTCAGGGCCCTCTGTTTGTTTGCTGTATGGCGATAGCACCGTGGAAGCTGCGCAGGGCTTCCCACTCTGCTTGCAGCTCTCCTTCTGGGACACTGAGTACTTGTCTCTTGCCCAGCCTCAGCACTCCCTGGGCTATGGGGAGGACAGCAGCTGTGAAGGTCAACTTGACCTTCCCAAAGACCCAGAGCCCAAAGAGCCGTGGCGGTTCATGTCAGAACCAGCTGTTCAATCTTCCCCTCATCTTCATAAATGTCAGGGGGATTAAGATGTTCTGGATATGAAGGGTCTGAAGAAGGTATGGTCTCCACTCTAAAGAAATGTACAATCAGAAAGAAAAGAGCTTTAGACTTCAGATTCTTAAAATGAGTGACTTTCTACCTCTTAGGAATCTTGCTCTATGTCGCTGAAAGGAGGCCATTTTTTTATTTGTTTGTTTTTCTACAAGAATAATTCCAGGGCTGGAGCTATGGCTCAGCAGTTATGGTGCTTGCCTGGAATGCGCGAGGTTGGAAGTTCAAACCCCAGCACCACGTACACAATGGCATGTTGGATCAATGAAAGTCACATGGAAAACTAAATAAGGTTGCTTCTCTCTTTCTGTCTCACTGACCCTTTCTCTTAAAAAAAAAAAAAAAAAAAAAGAAGAAGAAGAAGAAGAATTCCAAAAAGGAGAACTCACTATTGGGTATTCTATACTTCTGGAAAATATACTTAGGAGACTCTTGTGTTGGATCAAAGTCTGCATCTCTTTAACTTGCCATATTTAGTGGTAGCTCTGACCTCCACAACCATGCTGCAAGTCTTTGTCCACCACTACAGCTATCATTTCTCACAGAAAATACTTGTCCTGAACCAAGATGTTTGTCCTTCCTCTATGGGTATCTGGAGCACATAGATATGTGCCAATTCTTGATTGCTTTAGCCTTTGAGGTGGTAAACTATGCTGTGGAAGGATTTTGATGCTTCCTCTTACAGTGTACACAGGGAAGTTTCTTAGTAAAAGGAACGAATCCATGTTCAGGTATATTTGTACCCAAAGTCTATTAAAGATTAACTAATCGGTGTTTTGGGCATGGGCAGAAAGCAGCTCTAGGATGGTGAGGGCTATTTCTGCCCTCAAGGAGTTAACAGTCAAATCAGACCCATGTGAGTTCAGTGCAGCAGGTACTAGTCCTGAGAACCCAGGCCTCACCAGGTTACTGTGGTGGTGCAGGTTGGAAAACCTTCCTGGCTGTCCTGGGCTTGCAGGGTGAGCAGCTGTCTCATGATGGGCACCTCAGGGGTTTTGCACTTTTGTCCTCTTGGTGACAAGACGATGCTCTGTGGTCTTGAAGGGCACTGTCCCTGCGGCATGGGCATAACCCTCTGTCCAAAAATAAAGGCCCTGTTTATAGAAGCAATTAGCTTAGAAATGGTGAAGAGTTCTGGAGTTGACTCTTTTGAAAACAAATTTGAAAGGAAGGAGCATCACTTGTGATAGCAGCATGAGCAGGATTAGGATATGCTATCTCTGTGCCACTACATTGCCAACAATTCATGATATCGCTGGAAGAAACAGGAAGGCCTTGTTGAAGTGAAGGTACACTCAGCTCCACCTCTGTGGGCTGCCTCTAAGCAGAAGCCCCATGCTCTCCAGCCTCTTCACTGGCCTCTCCCAGATGGTCTCAACCCCATTGTAACCTCTAGAGCCACTGACTATGATTTTGCTCCTTCTTGAAGTTTCTGGCTTCTGGACACCCTATGGTGCCAATGGCTTCAGCCTCTGCCTGGCTTTTCCACCCCAGCCATGCCACAGTGTGACTGACTCCCTAAATGGTCTCCATTCAGTGACCATCTGTCATCTGTTGGCTGATGATACCACATCTGTTCTCCTGACTTTGAAACTTGTATGTCCACCTATTAACTGGAAATTTTTAGTGTTCCTTGGAGTCTTTAAACAGTCTCCATAGCCAAACTGCTTTTCTTTCTTTGGTAAACCTGTTTCTCTTATCATCATTTATTTTAGTTTTCATATTACATCATCTTCTAAGCTATGAACGTCTACACTGTCTTTTATTTCTGTCTTATGAGATAGACCCAGTCACCAAGACTCGTCAACTCTACTGTTTAGTATCCTCA
>PVKS010048563.1:0-12357 GCA_004027875.1 Aplodontia rufa | reverse complement strand
CAATTACTGTTTGTAAAGGGGCTATTCAAAGATATGGACTTTGGATCTGCCACATCCATTGGTCATGGTGCTACTGCGTGAACCAAGTACTTATAACTTTCCATTTTGATCTATTTCCCCTCCAACTGCCTTTCTTACATCCCGCTTTATATTTAAGGTTAAAAGCTGCATTCTGGGGGAAAAAAAAAAAAAAAAGCTGCATTCTGAAAATGGACCACCAGACTTTCTATTTCCTTACTATAATCAAGAAAATAAAAACAAAAGTTGATGAGGACTCAGGGAAAAAGGAACAATTACACACTATTATATTCACTATCAAAATCAGTAGGAGTTTCCTGAAAACCCTAAAAACAAAACTACCATATAATCCATCTATTCCACTTATTATCATTTTGATAACAAGTAGTACAGGGATGTCACCAAACATTCACATGTGAGACAATATGCAAGAAAGCTTAGTGATAAAATGATTGGGTCATGAAAGCCTTAACCCAAATAGGGATTAATTCGACTAGGGACAAACTGGGTGATAACAATAATGATCAATGTGAACTGTCAACTTAATTAGATTAAGATGTACCTGAAATTAGGACTTTTCTAGGTATGTCAATGAGGGTGTTTCTAGAAATAACGGGCATATGGGATAGTGACCTGAAGAAGAGACCTGACCTAAGTATGCACAGCACAATCCTACAGGTTGGAGGATTAGATGTAATAAAAGCCAGAAGAACAAGGAAGCAGCAGCAGATACAACCCATTCTTCTTGAATGGGTACTTGATTGCCTCTGTTATCTCCTGAGATATCAGTCTCCCAACTCCATCACTCTTCCCAAATGGACTCTGCCCAGCAATTCTGCAGAGAGTTTTCTAGCATAACATTGTTGATCCCATTGTTCTATGGTTTCAGCATCCTGGACTGCAAAGTTATAGTTCCTCCAGCTCTCCAGCCTTCAAGCATCCACTGAAGGACTATCCAGCCAAACTAATAAATCCCTTCATAACTATCTATGTACCTCCCTTTTCCATATATATCCTATTGATTCTGTTATTTAAAGAACCCTAATATAGAAATTGATATCCAAAAGTAGGGCTGTTGCTATGACTAACCTGACCATGTGGTTTAGAAGTTTTTGGAGCTTTTTGGAAATTGTGGGAGAAATTTTGAGATATTTAGCAGTGCAAGCTGGAAAAGCTTTAAACTGTTGGAGGCAAATCTTAATGAGGAATTCTGGTAGACATTGGAAGACCAATAGGACTGTGCAAAGTAAAGAAAGGGCTCAAGAAGTTTCAGAGGAGGAAGAGGATTTTATTGGAAATTGGACTAGAGGCCACTCGTGTTATGTTTTGGTTAAGAAGTTGGGTACATTTTGCCTTTGTCTTGAGATTTTTGGTGAGGCTGATTATAAAGGCAATGGACTTCTTAATCTAGTGGCAGTGAAGTATTCAGGCAGTGACATGGGTATTATTTTTGGCAAGTTTATAGCAGAAAACAAAGCAAAGATTTGAAAAATTTGGGACTTGAAACATGGGAGTAAGACTGGGGCCAAGAAACTGGATTTTGCTAAAGTCATTACTGCCAGTTGAAAAATGCTAAAGACTTACCCCAGATGCAAAAATGAGGATGCCTGAGGGAATCTCAGGAATTGGCATCTATGGGTCAAAGGAGTTAAAAATTCCTTTGAGAACAGATCAGTAGAGCAACTTTTGAACATGCGGGCCTAGAAAGGCTTTTCATCGTGCACAGCCATCCAGGCAATCAGAGGCTGCAGAGGTCCCTGGAGGCTTGGCTACTGCTGGAGTTGACTACAGACCTTGGCAGCAACCACATGGTGCTGGCTGTGCAGGACTATAGGGTGCAAGAGTTAGGGGGTCAAAAAGGCTTCCACCCAGATTTCAGAGGAAGGCCTGGGAGGCCGGGAAAAGTGCTCCAGGGTTAGATGTGATAATGTGGATATCTGAGCCCCTCAGGTGATGCATGGACATCTGAGAAGGAAGTTACAGCTGCAGTGGACACCGCCAAGATTAAGAAATAACAGTAACATGGAACATCAGCCAAGAAAAGCTGCAGGAACTGAACACGGCAAAGACAACATACAGGTCATGAATAGTGTAACCAGCCAAGGTCACAAAGGTGGAGCTTGTGAGAAACGGGAAGTCTGACGTTCAGAATGTAGTCTTAAGATTCACATATAGGGACTGGAGTGGTGGCTCAGTGGTTATGGTGCTTGCCTGGATGCTCGAGTATGTGAGTTCAAACTCCAGAACCACGTACAAAACAAAGTCTTGGAGCAACAAAGGTCACATGAAAAACTAAATAAAATTAATTCTCTCTTTCTCTCTCTCTCACTGTCCCTCTCTCTTTAAAAAAAAAAAAAAGATTTACACATAAAAAGAGCCATCTTAGGCTGGGAACCATGTAGTCAGTGATAATCTGTTTTTTAAACTCCTTCTCAGATATCCCATTACACCCACAGTTCTTTTCTATATCTGCTCCAATTTTATATTAGCCAGTTGTGCAGCCTGTACCCCTGAGCTCTGCCAATCAGAATAAAGGGTAGGATTGCACCAGGCTGGAGATGTGTGCAGCCAAACTCCCTGCTCAAAAGTGCCTGCTCATCTGATCCCTCTATTGAGTACATCCTTCTGCAGAAGTAAAGTCTGTCTTGCTCACCCACTTGTTTTCCTTATGGCACTCCGAATTTTTTTTTTTTTTTTTTTTTTTTAAGAAAGAGGCAGGGGAAGACAGAAGCAATTTTTATTTATTTAATTTTTCATGTGATCTTTGTTGCTCAACACTTTGTTGTAAACATAATGCTGGGGTTCAAACCCAGGCACTCATGCATGCTGGGCAACCACTGTAACCGCCAAGCCACCACTCCACAGCCTGGCACTCAGAATTTTTAATAATTTTATTTCTAACAAGCTACACAGTCTTTTATAGCACCACACTATGTGTTCTAAATGTTTGCCCAGCTGGATTTTGGCTTATCCCTTCCTTCAATGCCCCTATTTTTCTGAATGGAAATGTTTTTGTTGTACCATTATATATTGGATCCTTGTAAATATCCAATCAAAATAGCATTTCATTGCTGTAGGAGCTCAAAATGTGAAATTGTCCTGAATCTTAGTGGAGACTTTGGACTTGAACTTCTGGGCAATCTCATAACTGTTGAGACACAGAGACTCCTAGATATGGACTAAATGTATTTTGCATTATGAAACTGTCATGAGCTTTTGGGAGTCATGGGTGAATATTATAGTCTGGATCAAAGGTGTCCCCCAAAAACGTGTGTAAGACAATCTACGAAGCTGAGGTGAAATTATTGGGATATGAGAGTCTTAACTAAGTGAGTTAATCCCTTCACAGGATTAACTGGTAACTGTAGGCAGGTAGGGGATAGCTAGAGAAGGTCAGTCATTGGGGGCATTCCTTTGGGATACATATTTTGCATCTGGAGTGGAGTTTCTCCTCTCTACTCCATGAAGCCATGCCTTCTACCATGATGTTCAGCCTCACCTTGAACCCTGAGAAATGGAGCTAGTTTTCTATAGATTAAGGGCTCTGTAACCATGAGCTCCCAAATAAACTTTTCCTGCTAAAATTGTTCTTGTCAGGTTTTTTTGTCAGAGCAATGAAAAAGCTGACTGAAATAGTAACTGAAGGCTAGTAGGGTGTGGCTGGAGGAGGTCAGTCATTAGGGGTGTTCCTTTGTGTATATATTTTGAAACTGATAAGGGAAGTCTCTCTGCTGCCTGAATGCAATGCCTCGAGACATCTTCCTCCACCACATACTTCCACCATTATGGTCAACCTCATCTTAAGCCCCAAGGAATGGAGCCTACTGTCTATGTACTGACACCTCTGAAACCATGAACCCCCAAGAAAACTTCCTCCTCTAAAACCGTTTTTGCCAGCTTTTTTAGTTACAGTGCTAAAACACCACTCCTGTGTGTATGCTAGAAAGAATCAAAGTCAGCATAAAATGGAAATGAAAGCATGCTAATGTTTGTCAAAGTATTAGTCACAATAGTAACTTATGCAATTAGCCTTGACGCTATCAGTGCATAAATGCATAAAGAAAATTTGCCATATATTTACACACTGAAAAATATTATTCAGCCATAAAGAAAACTGAAACAGGTCATCTGCAGGAACATGGATGAAACTGGAGATTATCATGTTAAGTAAATTAAGCCAGATTACTCAAGTATGGCATATTTCCTCTCAGATGCAGATTATAAAGGGTAAAAAATCTAGGGAAGAGAAAGAGTGCCAAAGACAGGAGGTGCAAATGAGGATAACAAAATTAAAACATGAAATATACATATATAGCAGTGTCACAATGAAACTCATTTTCTGTACAATAGACAAGTGAACAATTATAATAATTTGCTTCAGAATATAAAGAACTGGGACAGGAGCCGTGGCTCAGAAGTTATAGCACTTGCCTGGCATGCTGGAGAATTTGGGTTCAAAACCTAGCACCACATATGTAACAAAATATCAGAACAATGAAAATCACATGATACACTGTCACTCTATCTTTCAAAAAAAAGTGAATTGTATAAACAACTGATATAAATCAACAACCAAACACAAACAACCCAATTAAAAATGGACATGGCATGGGCAAATACAACTCCTTGAAGAAGATAGACCAAAGGTGAAAAAAAATGGATAAATAATGAGATCAAAATTATTCATCATTGGAGCAAAGTAAATAATGAAAATGGAGTTTCCTATTTACACCTATTAGAATGGTTATTATTCGAAACAAACATTAAAAAAATGATAAGTATTAATAAGGAAATGAAGATGTAATAATTAGAGTCAATAAAACAAGAAGGGTTGACATGGGAAACATGAGAATGATTCTGTAATGGTGACTGAGTTCCCTCTTAAGATAATGAAAATATTCTGGGATTCCACTGATAAAGTAGCTTGTGAGCAATAATAATTTTGAATGCTACAGAAAATTTCTGCTTTGCTATTCCAAATGCCAAAGACAAAAAATGTAAATTATCTTCAAAGAACAAACATTTAAGAATACACAGACTTCAAAAACAGTGTACATGAAAGTAAAAACTTTATAAAACAAGTAATTTTTATGAAAAATAAGTCACATAAAAGAACCTCTCATTATAGAGAACAAAATTAAATACCACCAAAAGACAAGAAGGCCAGATAAGGGGCACACACCTGTAACTGTAATATTATGAGAGACTGAGCCAGGAGAATTCCAAGTTCAAAGCCAGCCTCAACAAATTAGCAAGGCCCTAAGCAATTCAGCAAGACCCTGTTTCAAAATAAACAAACAAAAAAGCTGGGAAAGTATTTCAGTGGTTAAGCCACAAAAGAGCTGTCAAGAATTTCAGTGAGGAATATCTTACGTTACATGCTACAATGTCACTGGAATATCAAATCACTACAAAATGTATTGTTTATTATAGGCATACATTGTTCTCCGTGTGTACTATACAGATAGAGTTTGCAAAAATGGTAATTCTACAATACTTTAAACTTTTTGACTATTACCATATTTTTCATAGTGATCTGTTATCAGTAATTGTTTTGGAGTACCATGACTCTTGCCTATGTAAATTGGTAGCTTAAATGACAAATATTTTGTGTGTTCTGTCTGCTTTCCCCCACAGCCCAGGGCCCCTATTCTTTAAGATACAATAATACTAAAATTAGGCCAAATGATAATGCTAAAATGACTGAAAGTGTTTAAGAAAAAGGAAGATCAGACCTTTCACCTAAAATAAAAAACTAAAAATAATTAAACTTTGGGATGTCTGTAAAACATGAAACAAATTCTTATCTTGTAACAAATAACCATGTTGTGAATATCAAAGAAAAATTCTTGAAGGAAATTAAAGTTACTACTCTACTGAACATAAAAAAAATGAACATAAAAAAGAGCCTTATTGCTGACATACACAAAGTTTTAATGATCTCTATAGAAGATTAAAGTACAACAATATTCTCTTAAACCAAAACTCAATTCATACAAAGTCCCTAGCTATTAATTCTATGAGTGCCAAGAGAAATAGGGAAGCTAAAGAAAAGAAAAGAAAAGAAAAGAAAAACAGCAAAAAAGTAAATTTTGGGAGCTCAATGGTTACGCAGCTTGCCTGGCATACTCAATGACAGGGGTTCAAACCCCAGCATCACGTACAGAAGAAAATGTCAGAGAAATGAAAGCCACAAGAAACACTAAATAAAACTGATTCACTTTATCCCTCTCCCTCTCTTACTATCCCTCTCTCTTAAAAAAAAAAAAAAAAACAACAACTTGAAAGTGGAGACTAGTTTGTGAGGTTTTAAAGTAAAAGGTGAAGGAGACAATAATGAAGCAGAAACATATACATGTATCTAGCTAAGATTAATGACACAGATAATTACATTAAATAACAAATTTTCAGTGCTGATAAAACAGCCTTATATTGGAAGATACCACCCAACACATTGAAATCCAGAGAGAAGCAACATCAATATCTGGTTCAAATATTCCTGGCACAGACTAATTACTTAGGGACCAATGCAACTTGAAGCTGAAGCCAATGTGTGTTTGCCATTCCCTTAAGAACTATATTAAATCTACTCTGCCTATCTCCATAAATTGAATAATAACAGCATAATAAAACAATTCTTTACAACATGAGTTACTAAATATTTTAAGCTTACTATTAAGATCTGCTGCTGAGAGGGAAAAGTACTTTTTTAAAATACCTTCGCTTGGGCTGGATCAGTGGCTCAGCGGTTACAGCGCCTGCTTGGCATGCACAAGTACGTGAGTTCAAACCCCAACACCACGTACATACTGAAGTGCCCAAGGAATGAAAGTCTCATGAAAAACTAATAAAAAATTGCTTCTGTCTTTCTCTCTCTCACTGTCCCCTCTTTCTAAAAATAAAATAAATTTAAAAAATTAAAAAAATTAAAAAATAAAATAAATAAAATAAAATAAAATACCTTTGCTCACTGAAAATGCCCTGAAAATGAAAGATCTCTTACAAGGAAATTAATTTTTTTAATGTCCTGTTAATACAATATTCATCTGAGCTCCACGAATCAAGGTGCAATTTCTACTTTCAAAGGTGTTTCAAAAAACATTTCATAAGACTCCAGCCCTGGCCCAGGCTATCATATGGGATACCCAGGAAGACCCTGTGCTGGGACTCCACCCAGCCACTGAGTGTGAAAACGATTCTGGCCCCAGCCCTGGAGGGTGCACTGGACATGCCAAGTACCCCACAGTGGGACCTTGCCCAGCTGCTGAGCATACCCAGGAATCTGGCACCAGCTGTGCTGGGAGCACTGGACACCCAGAAAAACCCTCTGTTTTGAGAACTTGCCTCACCACATGTGCCTAGGATTCAGTCCCACACCCAGGTTAAAGAGGGTGACTGGACACCCGCTGCCACACATGCCCAGCCCCTGCATGCACAATGATACCCGAAGAACCCAGTGCCCAGACATCACCCACTCAATGCACATATCAGCCAAGCCCAGATATACTGGGCCATCCCTAACATCAAGGATCCCAGGTTTCAGCATAGCGTGAAGTGTAATCCCATTTCTCTGGTCCTAGCAACCACACACTCCTATCACCTAGCTTCAACAACTCAGCAGGCTATCCAGTAACCCCACCAGGTTCCAATCCAAGACCTGCAACCTAGATCCAAAAGGTGCAACAAAACAAGGTTCCAGGCAGAAAAATCTTTCTTAAAAAACATCACAGATGGGGCTGAAGTGGTGGCTCAGTGGTTACGTTGCTGGCCCAGCATGCGCGAGTACACAGGTTCAAACCCCAGCTCCCACGTACACAACTAAGTGTCAGAGCAATGAAAGCCACATGAAAAACTCAATAAAAATTGGTTCTCTCTGTCTCTATCTCTCTCTCTCTCTCTCTCTCTCTCAATGTTCTTCTCTCTTAAAACAAAACAAAACAAAACAAAACAAAACAAAAAAACATCATAGAGGCAGTGACTGACCCAACCCTTTGATATGAAGAAGACACACCCAGAGACTTGACATGCTCCTACACAGAGAACCTCAATTCAAAGGTCCAGGATAAGCTTTTCAAACATGAGGAATCAAACTAGAGAAGGTTCACCTCAAACCCACAACTCTCCTATCAAGGAGCCCAAAGACAGAGAGCAGGTGAAAACTTAGAACAAATTACCAATGATCTGATTACTAGAAGGAACACTGAACTAAAAGCAGATTTAGTGAAAAGGACTAAGTGAGAAAACTCAAAGATGAAACACTCTGTTGCTAAAGAAACACACATATTGAAAATAAAAGTAAGGGAGCTAAAATCTGCAACTGGACACAATGGAGAAATAATGGAAGAATTTAATAATAGACTAATTTCTATGGAAAACAGAACATCAACTCTGTAAAAGAACTTCTGGGGCTAGAGCGGTGGCTCAGCGGTTTCGGCGCTTGCCTGGCAAGCACGAGGATCCAGGTTCAAACCCCTGCACCACGTACACAACTGAGTGTTGGAGCAACGAAGGCCATGTGAAAAAACTAAATGAAGTTGTTTCTCTAAAAAAAAAACTTCTGATAACAAAGATACAGGCTAATAAGTAAGTTTGAGCACACAGATAACAAAAAAGAAAAGAAACTGTCAGAACATAAGCAGAATTTTCCAAATGTCTGGGATGAAATCAGAAAAAATAATCTAAGAGTAGTTGTCATATAGGCAAAAAACGAAACGTAAACAAATGGTATAAAGAACATTCCCAACAAAATACTTAAATTTTTCCCATATCAGAATATAGTCAAAAATGTTCATCCAGAAAGCATATAGGACACCCAATAGGCCTAATCAAATTGGAAGCTCACCAAGACACATCATATTCAAAATGTGTCACAAAGAAATCAAGGAAACAATACAAAAAGCGGAAAGAGTGAATGAAATGCATTCAAAGGCAAACCAGATCCTAGAAGCAAGAAGATCCTGGAAGGAGATCTTTCAATGTCTGAATGATCAAAACATGCAGCTGAGAATACCATACTCAGCAAACCAGTTTCAAATTTGAAAGGGAAATAAGAATATTCCACCATAAGATCAAATCTGTAGCATTCATGAATAGAAAACCAGCATTACAGAGAATCCTCAAAGATAAACTCTAGACAGAAGAGCAAGCAAACACTTTTCACAACTCAAAACACAGGAAATTCAAAAAAAATATACGCTATCAATAGACAACCAAAAGAGCAAAAAACTTAAACACAATGACCATGAACCACAAACATATAACTATCCTAATACTCAATGTGAACAGTCTCAATACACAAATGAAAAGACAAAATGTAGCGGACTGGATCCAAAAACAAAATCCAACAATATGCTGCTTACTGGAGACCCACCTTACAGCCAATGACGCGCACAGATTGAAGGTAAAAGGACAGAAAAAAATTTACCACGCTTATGGCCCAAGAAACCAAGCTCAGTTTGCAATACTTAAAATCCACAAAGTAAAGTTCAAACATAAACTACTCCGAAGAGATAAAGAAAGCCACTACATCCTAGTAGAAGGAACAATACAATAGGAAAATACATCAATAGTAAATATATTCTCTCTGAACCCCAACATTGCCAATTAAATAGAAAAACTACTCCATGATATAAAACAACTTTGTAGACCGCTACATGTAGTATGGGAAGAATCCTCTATCACTGACAGACACATCATCAAAGCAAAAAAACAATAAAGAGATCTCCAGACTAAACAACTCCATAAATTATGACTTAACAGACATCTATAGAATATTAGCTGAGTATACCTTCTCAGCAGCATATGGAACCTTCTCAAAATAGATCATATTCTAGTCCACAAAGGAAATCTCAGCAAATAGTAAAAAAGTAGATATTATTTCATGTATCCTATCAGACCATGATGCTGTGACCCGAACATGAACAGCAAAATTATAACAGAAAACACACATATACATGGAGATTGAATAGTACCCTATTAAATGAAGAATGGATCCAAGAAGACATGAGTGCAGAAAACAAGAAATTCTTGGAAGAAACCAAGTGGTCAATGGCCTGTTACTGCAACTACTCAGATACATACCTCATCTGTGACTCTCCATCTATGAGAAAGACACATTGCAGTGGTATGAAACACAAAGAGAATATGAAAGACTACAATCAGAAATGGATGAAAGACCAGGCTCAGAGCCTGACTGACAAAACAACAGCTGCATTACAACAAGGAAAGATACCTCTTACTCCATTTTCTGCACCTCCTCAGGCAGGTGCTATGCTTCCACCTCACCCTAGTCTACTGGGTCCTCCACACCCTGGTATGATGCCACCACCCCCACCCCTTATGGGAGATCCTACTATGATGCCAATGATGGGCCCTCCACTTTCTGGAATGATGACGATGGGAACTTCTCCTGGAATGAAGCCATCCATGGGAGAAGGATCCATATGCTGCTGAGACGTATACGTATGATTCCTGGGCCTTCAATGATGAGACCTCCTGCTCGTCCCATGATGGTGCCTCCTCGGCCAGGAATGACTCGACCAGACATAAGGATAGATGGGAGCCCTCTTCTATCAATTTTATATTACTTGTTCTGCTTCACCAGGACATCATGGTGCTGTGACTCTGGGTGTTTTCTAATAGTATGACAACAGAGACCTGTTCCCCTTTCCTATCAAAGAAGAGTTTCAGAGGGAAGAAATTGCACAGAAAAAATACAGCTTTCATTTGTACTGTGAAATCTGAAAATAAAGTTGTGAGTTCTTCTTTTTTTTTTTTTAAATTTCTGGGACTGAGGACCAAACTTAGGGCCTTGCATGTGCTAGGCAAGCACTCTGCCACTGCACTAAATCCCCAACCCCAAGTTGTTAGTTGTTTTATATAAAAAAGAAAAAAGAAAGAAAGAAATTCTGAAGACACAATACATAGAAAAGCCTTTGGGACAGCATGAAAGCATTCTTAACGGGCAAGTTTATAGCATTGAGTGCCTATATTAAAAACCAGGAGAGGGGCTGGAGTGGTGGCTCAGTGGTTACAGCACTTGCCTGGCATGTGCGAATACATGAGTTCAAACCCCAGCACCACATACTCAACAAAATGTCCAAGGAATGAAAGTCACATAAAAGGATAAATAAAATTGCTTCTCTCTCTCTCTCACTGTACCCTTTCTTAAAAAACAAACAAACAAAAAAACGCAGGAGCAATCTCGAATAAATAAGTTTATGCTGCACCTCTAATAACAAACGGAAAACAAACTAATCCCAAACCCAGCACAATACAGGAAATAACCAAGTTCAGAGCTCTAATCAATGAAATTGAGAACAAAAAACAAAAACAAAAACAAAAAAACAGTAAAAAGAATCAGCGAAACAAAGAGCAGGTTCTTTGAAAAATAAATTTGACAGATCCCTAGCCAATCTCATTAAAAGGAAGGAAATAAAGCAAATCAACAAAATCACCAATGAGGAGCTGGAGAGGTGGCTTCTCGGTTTCGGTGCTTGCCTGGCAAGCACAAGTACCTGGGTTTCAAACCCCAGCACCACATACGTAATAAGAGTTGGAGAAATGAAGACCATGTGAAAAACTAAATAAAATTTATATGTATGTAGCAATTTTATGTGGTGATAATGACAACAGTTTTAAAAAATCAATTCATATAGCAATTTTCAAGAAAATAAACTAGATTACAGTGATATTTCATATAGGTGCAAAGTTTCACTTAAGAGGAGACAGAAGATGTAGTTTTCAATTCTATTGCAATCCAAAAAAATATTCATGATAGTAAATCAAAAGAGACCCCTTCATTTCTACACTGTAAGGTAGTTTAATTACTATTGTATAGAATAAAATGTTTGGAACTGATTTGTAAAATCTGTATTTGGAAAGATAGCACTATTTGCTTTAGATTAGATTAAACTTAAGTGTTTCACACTCTCTTCCTAATTCTATTTGCCTGCCTGTGGGGAGGTGCTGGGTGCTGGGAGATCAGACTGGTTCTCTATATTTCAGTAATGAATGGATGTAATGAAGCGGTGGCACAGAAGGTATCATACTTGACTGGCATACCTGAGGCTGCAGGTTCAAACCCCAGTGTCAGAGGAACAGAGTTACATGAAAAACTAAATAAAATTGATTATTTCTTTCTCTCTCTCTCACTTTTCCTCACTTTAAAGAAAAAAATAAAAGATGGGTGAAATTATTTAATGTGATCAGCACTGGGAACACCTGCAGAAAAGTCTAAATGTGTGAAGACATAGTTTCTACTCTTTCTCATTGTTTTTCCAGTTATGTTGTACATAACATCTGTCCAAATAAAGTTTTTAAAGTGATTGTTTATAGAAA
>PVKS010048562.1:0-12355 GCA_004027875.1 Aplodontia rufa | reverse complement strand
TCTACCACAGGACGCCCAGCACCCTATGTTTACCACAGGATTCCCCTCACCCCCTGTCTTCCCCAGAATGCCCCCCACACGCTCTCCACCTCACCACTCCCCCACTGCTTTCTAACCTAAG
Organism: Aplodontia rufa; assembly: GCA_004027875.1. Lineage (NCBI taxonomy): Eukaryota > Metazoa > Chordata > Mammalia > Rodentia > Aplodontiidae > Aplodontia > Aplodontia rufa. The sequence goes on along the minus strand of PVKS010048562.1, from coordinate 12,234 downwards.
ACACCACCCAATCACTGTCTACACCAGGACACACCCCACTCGCTTTAAACCAGGACATCCCCCACATGCTGTCTACCACAGGACTCCCCTCACCCACTCTCTTCCCCAGGATGCCACCCACCTGCTGTCTACCCCAGGATGCCCCACACCCAGTGTCTACCCAGGCCTCATCTCACCATCTTTCTATAACAAAATGCCTCCCACCCTCAGTCTACCCCATCATCCATCCCACCCGCTGTACATAACAGGTCTCCTTCCACCTGCTGTCTACCCCAGGATGCCCCCACCTGCTGTCTACCCTAGGACCCATCCAACCCTCTGTGTACCTCAGGAGCCCTCCCACCCGCTTTCTAACCCAGGAATCCTCCCACACTCTGTCTCCCCCTGGACACCTCCACTCTCGTTACCCCAGGATTTCCGCCACCTGCTTGAAGACCAGAACACCCCCCAAATGACTGTCTATTCCAGGACCCTCTAATTTTCTGTCTACCCCAGGACCCCTCCCATCCACTGTCTACTGCAGGAATCCTCGCACCCGCTGTCTACCCCAGGATGCCCCCCACCCGCTTTCTAGCCCAGCATGCTCCCCACCAGCTGTCTAGTCCAGGACAACCCAACTGCCATCTTCTCCAGGTTGCACCGCACCCCCTGTCTACTCCAGGACTCCCTGGCTGCTTTCAATCTGAGATGAAGAATCTGGAGGCTCCCTCTTTTGCAGTCTAAGATCATCATCTTTTACTGACTATTCATGAACAGATTGGCTCATATTTTCATCTCTATCCCTCTGATTCCTAGATTTTAGTCTGAGAAGGGTGAAGGAATGTCACTTTATGCCTACCATACCACAGGCCAACAAGGAAGATAGAGGTAGAACACTTACAGAAATGTTTTCTTGGTTCTTGTCATTACAGTGATTATTCTTCAAAATTCTGCTCACTGAAAAAGAGGAAGAATTTGAAGGGAGATTTTTGGAAAGAGAGATACCTGCAAGGCATTCAAATACAAATATGACCTCACTTCATTCAAGAATACATATGGATAATCTGCTGAATCTTTTTCAAAATGATGGGTTAGAAAAATGTCCTTTCAGTAAAAATTAACAAATGCATACACACATTTTACAGTTAACAAATATTTACTAACTCTTCATGCTTTAAATTATAATGTGACATCATTGCCCCTTTTAAGGAAGACTCTTATGTAAAAATATTCACTGAGGTGCAAAATAATAAAGAAGTGTGCCTTTCAAAGTTCTGATATTCAAAGTCAAGTTTAAATGGCTTATATATAAATAACATTATACCTGTAAGTATATAAAAATGAAATGCATGATTTTTATCCCAAAGATTGAGGAATACTGTGGTGATTGAGAACTCAAGATTCACATACATATATTGAAAGACCTCGAGAAAAACTGAATGAAAAAGAAAAGAATTAAAGGACTTAAAAATTATCCCAAATTTTGAGAAGACTGAAGGAATAACAGAGCGTTCATCTGTGCATACAAGAAAGCTTTTTATCCCAATCTTTGATGTCTGAGTAATAACAATAATGTTAGGATATTGTGACAAGAGTTAAAACCCAGATTTAGAAAGACAATATTTCAGAAAGACAAAACAATCTCGGTTTAATTGGTAAGAAATACCACTCAAAGGTCTGTAGGATACAATGTTTGGCCTTTACAATGTAAGTTTCAGCAATGTGTTGTTAACTGTGGTGTACCTGGATGGCTGGCCATAGTTAGGATAGGACTTATTAAGAAAATGATGCTTGAAAATGAAAATATAATTCAATGATTCACCAAAAATTTTGATAGTGTCTGTAATAAACCAAAATTCAAAAATTAATGAATATAAAAAATACCTTGGTGTTTAGATATGTGTCAACAATCAATCATGATAAATTTCAATCCCCAGCATAGTGAACAAATATTAAAACATTAAACATTGACTGAAAATGTGTTGTTTGTCTTTCGCTCTGTTAGACACAAAGTACTTAAACATTAAAGTATTTTGAAGAAATGATGTTACAAATCTCTTGTTTCATAAAACATCACATTACGACTCAACCTCATCATTTTAGGCACCATATTATCACATGTTGTGGTATCTCTCCAAAAGAAATAATCCAATTCCTAGTGAACACACAAGAATTTTAAATGCACCATCGTCTTAGAACACTTTCAAAACATACTGATGTAATTATAGACATTGTCTTTGAACCTTCAGAGAAGAGTGTTTTTGATCTCTCTGAAAAGGCAAGTATGATTGGGGAAACAAATGTCCCTCAAAGATTCTTTGTATCCTTTTAACTGTTGTATTAAATTTAACACAGCATATATCACCACATCTAGAAATATTAAGGAAACACAATCACACACATATATAAACAATGTAAGCACACACACACACACACTCTTCTTACAAACGCAATATGAAAACAGTCACACTATTTGTTTCTTTTTCAGTTATTTGACCACAGGTCCATCTAAAAGATCTTAGCTATGCTGTATTGTGACTTGGCTAGGTCATAAAGTCAAGTAGAAACAGGAGGTTGAGGCAATATGCAACAAAGGCCGTTGATACATTTTCTGGATATGTTAAAACATAATCAGAACTTTAATCCAATGAGTCCTGACTAAAATAAATATTTTAAACAATGACATGCAATTAATGTAGCTGTTCTTTACATATATTTGATTTCAAAAATATATGCATTGTTCTAATTTTCCCTGTTTTGGTAAGTGTTAAGAATTTCACATATATATTAAAATAGATTTAGTACAACTGATATTTTTCTTTCCAATTCTGAAATTCTTACAGTTTCTCCTTCTTGGGATCATATTTAGATCTCACAAGTAGATTCCAACGAAGAATATGATTGTGTGTTTGGATTGTTTGGTTTGCTTTGCGACTTCACATGTTATTCTGGGTGGGCAGAACATAACTGGTTCCTTTTGATGATTGTTGCTATTTAAAGATTCTTGAGATCACTGACATCCTAGCCATCAGTCATTCAAGTGAAGCAAGGTGGACATATATGAACTTCATCTTAATAATTCAAATTTTTTCTTAATTTAACTACTTAAATTTATTGTAAGAGCAAGTAACTATGTATAGCCATGAATATATTTTGAAAATAAATTGAGATAAAAATTCCTTAAGCACAATAGCAGAAAAGGAATTGTTTTTAATGATTCAATTTGTAAAAAACCTTGTAACATGGAAATAAATTAATCTTTTCAGTGCTCCAGACTGATCCAAATTAGACACTGATTTCGAATTTCTAGAGATTATCAACATACACATGTGATACAGATTTTGGTTGTTAATAATCCATTTTTTATTCCAGGTTGCAAACTTGAGATAGAGGGAAGCTTAAAAGCCAAGAACAATTATAACATTATAAAGCCAAGAACAATTCACATACCTTAGCACACAAGCCAAACCATGTTAAAATATATATGTAGCTAGAGACAGTGATATTTATTTTCTAAAAGCTAATTTAACTCTAGCATTGAAATGCAACACTTAGAACATTTCAGTTTAGTAATCATCATGGAATTATGTTCAGAAATATCTTTTGAAAATGAAAACTCTTAGGACTTTTTCAAAACTTGTAAAATTTCCATTTTCTTTCTTCATTCACAAAGATCATTGTGAGCCTCCCTTGACATGCACAAGTCATAGCAAGAATTTTCTAATTTACTAAATGGAACACAAGAATTCCATCAGATACCCCTGAGACCCAAGAAAAACAGATAATGCAACTCACCCTGATGGCACAGTTGTGAGTGTGGTCAATTGAAGTGACTGAGTGTGCTGGAGGAACACTGTTCCTTTTGTAATTGTGCAAGTGTTGTTCACTACAAAGGTAGTGAGAGAATGGTCTTGTCCAGGCATTGTAACAAGGTTGGCCAGTAATGTTTCTTTCTGTCTCCTTTCTTGGAGCAGTTCAGTACTGACCTCCTCTACCCTCTCCATTATCCTTCAATAACAATGGAAAATAAAATCACTACTTTCTCATTTTCCTAAATATACTGCATTTCTAAAAATTGCAAGAAGTATCAATGAAATTGTTGATCTAACAGTATCTTAATATTGAAAATGTGTCATAGCAAACCTCTGGTGTACAGTAAAATATAAGTTTAACATTGTTCTAAAGAAGTACATCTATTTGAATGGGGATTGTTAACTACTAATTCAAACCAAGGAAGAGGCACATAAATGGCTATCACTATCAATGACTTGTGGTGAACAACTGATATCCCTGCCCTCTGGAACCTCTCCACCTTTAAGACCCAGAGGATGCCATTAGAACTATTATCTTAGGGAAAAGGGAATGGGAAGAGGGAGATGGAGGTACTGGGGGGATATTAATCAAATTGTATTGCTGCATTGTGTGCATATGTGAATATGTGACAACAAATCACATTCTTATGTACAATAATAATGGAGCAATAAAAATAAATAAGAAAGAAGTACTATATTTAAAGGGGAACTGAGAGACAACGCATATGTTAATTTACCCAATTGTAATGGTCATTTTAGTATGGAGATGTTTATTTAAACATTACATTAAGGATTTAGAAATATATACTGAAAAATGAGAATCAATAAGATGCACTAGAAATATTTTATTTAATGAAACAGTCTATGCATTTCATAAAATGACCCTCAAAGGCATTGTCAAGCATTTGCTCTCACCTTTTGCACATTTTCCCCATTCCTTGGAGGAAATTGGGCATCTGACCCTGAGAAAAGGATCTGAGGATCAATCTCCAGGGTAGGACCAGATAGCTGAAATGGTGATAAGAAGGAAGTGAAACAGCTACGAAGGCAGATAGCTCCTAAAATGATTATCAAGGCATTGGAGGAAGAACAAGCTTAAGCTCCTCACACTGACAAGAAATTAATTTAAACCACTTTGTGTTTTTCTCTCTTCATCCCTGTATTAATCATGAGTATTCCTATTTCCTCTATGTAGAGTAAAACAACTCTAAAGATCAGTTTGTCTCCAGAGACACTCTGGGGACAACAATAAAAATCACATTGAAGGAAAATTAATTTGCCATGCTCTACAATGCATTCGAAGAAAGAATGTTAACATTAATCCTCTCTGAGAGCTGGAGTTGTAATTTTCCACAAATGGTTACGCTTACTAGCACATCTATTTCAGGGAATGCTAATAAGAAATTTGGTTATGCTGTGAATACATAGATTAAAGGCTAAGAGTTCAGATTAGAGATACAACAATGTTGTAAAGGAAGAGATCCATATCAACTCCCATTAGGAGAAGATGCAGAAACTGGCCTGGACTCCCTTTTTAAAGTAAGTTCATTAATTTCCAATACCTTCCAAACTAATTATCTCCAGTCAAGTGTCTCATTGCAAGCACCTCATGAAAGTGACACATTCTTTAGAGAAACGTTAATGAGCTTGATGATTTCAAATAACACTCTTTTCGCTCACATATTTTATTCATCTGAGATTAATATTCTGGTGGAAACTTCTTCAAAATACAGTTGTTTAAATTTTTCCATTTCCAGTTGGTAAAAACACATTTGAGACATCACTTCAGACATTTTGCCCTGCATGTTTTGCATCTGATCTCTCAGGGCAGCTTCATGATGCTCTATTGTTTTCTTTAAACAGTTGTGTGTTTATAGCAAAGTTAAAGAATATATTTTAAGCATAAATACATATGAATAATGATTGTGCATTGCTCAAACAGATGATCCTTGAATGAAAGTCATTATTCCAAAATGAACATTTAGTTATAATAATCATGGACTCTGAAATATGTCAAGGGAAAAACAGATGACATCTTTTCTCAAGAAAACTGCAAACAAAGGTGCTCTAAATGAAGAGAGGAAACTATATGCATTCAGATTTACTTTCTGGTAAAATAATTCTAGTATATTGCAGATAAATTCACCTGTAAGTAATTAATCATTTCTATCAATACTCCCCTCTTGCTCTCTCTTCACTTGCCCTTTTAAACTCTTCCATTTGATTCCCTTCTGTTATATTGTTTTCTATATATTTTTGGAGGTTTAGTATTTCTTCTTCCAAATGCTTTTTTCCCTTCTCCAATTTTCACATGTCTTTTTCATTCATTGCAGAGATAGAACCTCCTGCCTCAGGAATTCATTTTCTCATCTAGGCAGTCACACTATGTAGATAAGTTTCCACATGTTTCTGAAGATCCGCCATGTGCATCAACAGAATTATACAATGTTGTGATGAACATAGTAGGGTGGGAATACTTTAACACAAAACCTACTGGTTTGACTTACAGTCAATTGCTATGTAATATTATCTAGATGATATATAGATCATTAAATCTAAAGATATAAAACGATGGGATTACTGCCTGCAATCCACAACTCCCCGCACATACCAGAAGAACTCAGGTTAAAGAGGGACAGCTGATACCGTACCACCAATCAGAGTAACAGGTAAAATCTCGATCTTTTCCACTAACCAGAGTGAAGGTTTCTATGATATCTATAGAGCAGAGAGATGCTGTCCCTGCCACATCCAAAGTTGCAGACAGCCTCCAAGCACTTTGGGCTACCATACACAAGTTCCCACAAATCACTCTCCAGTAGAAACAGGAGATCACACATGCAGGTGAAATGATGCTGTATCACTGGGATCTACATAAGCCAGGATAGAGGCTTCTGTTCCAAAGAGAACCTTCAATCTCAGGTCCCACAGTTGAAGACAGCCACTAATAAGATCGATGCCATCATTAAAGGAGACTACCTGCAGGGGAGTGGGTACTGAGCATTCCACAACTGTGTGTGAGAGACATGAATCCTGCATTCTGTGTCCCTCCGCCCAACACAAGCAGTCAGCAGATACAGCATAACAAACTCCAAGCTAGTGGGACCAGACCACTGGAATGACAAATGGAATCCAGGTTGTGATAAGCTAATAGCAACTAGGGAAGAAGCACCTGTGAGTTAACAATACTAGGTGAATACACAGCTGTTACATTCCAGAGTTGAGAGTTAATTCAATTCTCATTCAGAGATAAGGACCTAGAAAAGCAGGCTCTGAGGATGACATCCACCAGCCAGCACAGAAAATTTTGCACACACACAGCAGTATGGCACACAAAACACCTTAGAGAAGTTAACCCAAACACACTCTCTACTACATAGTGAATCCTAGCACAAAGCCACTGCTGTGCAACCTGTGTACTTCAGAGAGGCAGGCAAAAATGCCTCTACTTCAGACTGCCACACTGCACACACTCCAAAATGTTTATGGGGTAGCATTCACTGGTTACATTTTCTTCAAATTCACTGAGTTTTCTTTTTCTTTTTTCAGGAGTGCACATGAAGATAAAGTCCCCAAGAGGAAAAGCAGCCTGTGAAGTCATAGAAAGTAAAATATCAACCCTAGTCATCAGTGAACACAACTAGTAGTGAGCATCTTCTCAAATCCCAAGTCTTGATATAATCCAAATTAGTAAGACTCAAGAAGAAATTTTTCTACCGCATCAAGCATTATCATAAATAGTTTGAACATCAAATTTTATCTTTATACATATGCATATACATTATTTACCTACCATTTCAAAGATGTTTCTATATTATTTGATATTTCACCAACAACAATTTTGATTAATTTCTTCTAGTATTTAAACACATTAACTGTAATAATATTCTCAGTCTTTCTTTCCTACTTTAGGCTTGCACTTTCTCTACTAATTCCTCTTTTCTGCCCTGACTTTCTTGCTCCTACCTTATTTATCTCTGTCATCTTTTTCATTTTTCCATGGCTTCATCTGTTATCTTTCCTTTGCCACTCTGCTGTGCTCCACTTTTCAGAAGCTATAATGCATAATAGTTATTTTACTATCTTTAGTAATGAATTTCTCAGCATATTTCTGAAAATCATTACAAATTTATATCTTGAGTGTTAGAATTGTGGAGAACACACTCTATAAATGTTTTTTTAATAACAAGGTTAATTATTAGGTAGCTTCTCTCTGATATGAGTTTAGTTACTAGGATTTACTATGTACTCTCAAAGTAGTGCCGATACTGGGAATGCCAAAAGATACACACTGTAAGCGGGAATGAATATTTGGGTACTTGCCTAGCCCAGGGAACTTCAGAGAAAGAATTTCACTAAATAATCACTCACAGAAGCATACTTAGTTTTATACTAAATCATTTTTAAGGTCTTGGTATTTAATATAAGGCAAACCCACACATTTACTAACTTTCCGTAAGTATCTAAAAGTTAAGGACAAATCCTGACTTGAAATTTTAATTTTTAAAAATCATGACATTGTTTTGCCATGAAATTGAGTAGCTAATATTTGGTAACACCTTTTGTTTCTTTTTATGTTTGTAATAATGGACATTTTAAAACAGGAATGTTTTGGTTTGTACAGTTTTTGACAAATAAGTGTTAATAACAATTCATATTGACTCAGAAAAAAAGAACAATAGATAAATCTGCAGGCAGGTAGGTAGACATACAAATGATAGGACATTTGTATGTTTGTCAAGGGGACAAACTATCATAATCAACCCACAACACTGATCCCATTGATACCACATTGAAGAAAATGTTGGAGAAAGAATTTGGAAACTTCACAACTTAAGGTCTTGAAGACAAAGTAATCTTGAAATTAAAGTTTTTCTAAAAGAATGCATGTTAAGACAACATGACCAGAATATTTCAGAAATTTGGGATAACAAAGAGAACAGATCTCAGAACTACTGCTGTAAGGAATGATGCCAAATCACTAAAGGAATCCTAATTGCTTTCAATGAAGAAATATGAGATTTTCTAGACCTTAGGAATGAGATTTAAATCCAAATAGAAGGTACATTTAGTATAATAAATGGACAAGATCAATCAAGATCCTCTCTCCAAAACACATTGAAATGAAAATCTCTTATTTAGGCAATAAGGATGGAATTCTAAAATCTGGAACAGAACAGCAAAAGGCCAGATCTCCAGAAATCCAATTAGTATTTCAAGTAATTTCTTAGCACAGACATTCAAAGATAACTGAGCTTGGAACATATGTGCCACAGTCTGAGAGAAGACAGGTGCCAAACAGGGTTACTTTATCCTTAAAATGATTCTTTAGAAGTTAAGATGAAAATAAAGTCTTTCAGAATGAGCAGAAATATAGAATTTAATGAAAATATTACTTGACAAAAGTTCTCACTGGGAGCTCACAATCGTTTAGTGCTGGCACAGCAATCAACACACGGATCATCATTTTAAAACTGGGAATGCTGGTGCTAGAGTGGTGGCTCTACGGTTGTGCCACTTGTCTGGAATGTGCGAGTACATGGATTCAAACCCCAGCACCCATGTACACAACTAAGTGACTGAGTAACAAACGCAATGTGAGAAACAAATAAAATCTGATTCTCTCTCTCTCTCTCTCTCACTCTCTCTCACTGCCCTCCTGTCTTTATAAAAGATAAGAAAATGGAACATTAAAATGAATAATTTCCAAGAGACATAACAAAACAAATAACTGAAAATATAATAGTCACTTCTCTCCAAATTGGTGCTGGGACAACTGGATAACTTAAGAAAAGGAAAATATTGGATTTCTACCAAATATCACATGCAAAAATCAGCTTTAAATACATCAGCTAAATGTAAAAAATGAAACCAGCTCATAGCTGGAAACATAGGCATAAATCTGTTTTACTGGATTTGAAAATAACTTCTTAGATATGACTCCAAATATAAAGAACAAATAGACTTCATCAAAATTAAATACTCTGTGATCTTGAAAGAGAAATGTTGAGAAGATGATAAGGCAAGACCTTGGGTAGAAGAAAATAGTTCACAATTCTGTCTCTAATGAGTTTTATATATAGGATATATGAAGAATTCTTCAGTAATAAAATAAAATGAAGTCTCAATTTGAAGATGGAAAGAGAATTACAGTAAACATTTCTCAAAATGAGAAGAAGAAATGTCCAATAAGCATATTAAAGGAGACAGGATGTGTATACCAGGTTATAAAACCATCAAATCAGGCGATTAATGTAGGAGTTAAGCTTCAGTAAGTTACAGATAGTCTAAAGATTATACAAAACCGTGTCTCAAAATAAAAAAAAAACATACTGGGAATGTAACTCAGTAAGAAAGCACTCATGTGGAAGCTCGGGTCTAAAAGAAATTATAACAAATGTGCTCAATAACATCTAAAAATCATGAGAGGAAATACAAATAAAAACCACATTGAGGGATCACTTCTTGCCATGAGGACGATTTCTTTTTCAAACTAAATCTGGAAAATAAGCGTTGGCAATTTATCTTGATATCCATGAAAGAACATATACCCAAATCCAAGCTTTGGATTTGGTTCAGTGGCAAAGCCACTCCAAAAAGGATATCTTATGGCATACCATGGTTTTCTGAAAGCTCTTTGCAATAGAATAGGTGTTAACTTCAAAAATTGATACTGTTCTCTAAAGGGAGGAAGTGATTTCAACTAAATACCTCTGTTACCTATAAAATATATTTCCTCTTTACCCAGTGCTAGAAATTCTGCACAAACCTCCATAATCACATATTAAATGGATGAGGTTAGTTTCAAGAACTACAACATCACCTATTAGGAGCACAGATTTGGGGTTCATGGAAAAGTCTAATCTTATGGAACATTTAAAAAACAATTCCTTTTGATGAAAACATTTTAAAATTCACTACTTAATGGCTGCTGACAAATGAAGTTGAACTGAACGCATTATGTACTTCATTCAAAGGATAAAGTTGTCATTACTACTCCCCAAATATAGATGCACACAAATTCATGTGTACGTTAAAAAATGCAATGAAAACATACATATTAAACTTTTTCTCTGCTCCACAGCATTGTTGTGAATGTTTATCATCCCAGCAACTCACCATGCTGAGACAGGAGGGTTGTGAGTTCCATGCAAGCCTCAGCAACTTAGTGAGGCCCAAAGCAACATAGTGAGACCCAGTCTCAAAATTTAAAAATTATAAAAAGAATGGAGATGTGGCTCAGCGGGTTAAGCATATCTGGGTTCAATCCTTGGTGCAAAAAGTTTTTTCCTCTTTTCCATAATTGTAGGACATGTATACTGAAATGCCAAAATATATATTCATACAAATACATGCTCCAAAATATTTGAACATGGATAGGAAAGATTCCTGAGAATTCATTTTCTCTATTGCCATACTCACCTCCTTTTCATAACAAAGTTGATGTTCCAGTACCTTATGGACAATGTTCTGTTCATCCTGTTCTTGACGGAGCTTCCTCTGAGCATCATTTTTTTCCTCTACAACCTAGATACACATTTCATTATGGTTTTGAAATCACTCACACAGGAGAGGCATATAAAAATTAAGAACAGAAATTTCAAGAAAAACTCTAAAATGAAAGAAGGATATTAAAGCACAGGGAGGGGCTAGAGTGGTGCCTCAGCAGTTATGGTGCTTGCCTGGCATGCACCAGAGCACAAGTTCAAAGCCCAGCACCATGTACACAGCTAAGTCTCAGAGCAAAAAAGACCATATGTAAACTTTTTAAAAAAAATAATTCTACCTCTCTCTTTCTCTCTCTCTCTCAGTGTCCCCATTTCTTTAAAGAAAAGCAAAGAGAACATTGTTCCATGTGGATTATGCAACATTTAATTGGCTCAAGGACAACAAAAATTGTCAACCACTAAAAAGTCTCCTTAACACAGGCTGACAGTTCATTGTGAAATAAAATTATTTGGCAAAAGGTTTGACAGATTTTATTATACCTTCAAAGCTATTTATCTCATATTTTAAATTAATAATGTCAAAATTACTAGTTCTGTTCCTGTCTAAACTAAACTTCATGCACCGCTCCGTTATTCAGGTTCTTAGGCTGAGCTTCTGTTAGATTCTAATTTACAATAAGCAAGTTTTGCCCTGAATATTGTGATTTATTTAGGATGAGATAGAATGTTGTTTTAATTGACACAGTCAAATACCACATAATGGCACTTCCAGCAATGATAGATTGGATATATAAGGGGGTCCCATCACATTTTCCCCCAGGGATGTTTTACATGTCTGATGTGTGTGTGGAAGTACACCCATGTCTTGTCTGTACAGTGATCACACTGTCCAAAACCACATTATCTCAAAACATTTACTTGCTTTAAAGAGACATATAACTAGGTATGTAAAATAAAGGTGATACTATCAATACCAAAGTCTAACTCACTGCATT
>PVKS010048561.1:0-12371 GCA_004027875.1 Aplodontia rufa | reverse complement strand
AGAAGAACTATAAAGTTTACTTAGAGCATCATTTTCTTTTTCTTCAAGAAAGACTTCTATCATTTTTTTGTGAAAGTAATATTCACTGAAAGTGAAGGAAAGTTTTTACAAATGGAGAAAGATAAACACTGGATGAAAATCTGAATGCAAAGAGATATTTAAATCTACATTCCCAGGAAGAGAGCTTTGTTTTATTTTACGTGTGTGTGTGTGTGTGTGGGTATGGGTGGGTGTGTGTGTTGGCAAACAGGTTTTGTCTCTCATGCCAGCTTGGATGGAGGGGTGATGGCTGCCACCTGCATTGTGCTGAGGAGAACAGCTTTCAGCAAGGTCTCAGGGCAAGGTCCGGGGATTAATAGATGGGGTCTTCGGTGGGCACAGGCGTGGGCCTGGGCATGAAGTCCATGCTATTCCTGAGCTACAGGAGCTGGCTCTCTTCAATACCACAGTGAAAGCATCTACGTAAATCTCAACAATAGTTCTTCTTTTTCCTACTGCCAAAGCAATCTGTGTTGTTGTAGAAAGCTAGAAAATAGAGCTCAGAACGGTAGAAATCACCAGAGAGTAGGAAGCAACACCATTCTATCACCTACAGATGCAGCAATAACACTGATAAATATTCTCTTCTTCTGCTTATGGATTATTTTCTAAAAATGTATATTCATCTATTTTTTGAACCTTGATCAGACCTCATGAAAATCTTCCTATATTATTTTAAATGTTTTTTTGCCTTTCCTTATGCTAGCTTTACATAGTTTTACCACTATACATATATATTGTGATGATTTCTAATTTTTACTACTATAATGACCCCAATTCCATGAAATTTTTGTAGCCAAATCTTTTGGCACCTACAAGATAATTTTACTAAAATACATTTTAGGAGTGGAATTGCTGAAACAAAATAAATATAAATGGTGGCTGGAGCGGTGGCTCAGCAGTTATGGTGCTTGCCTGGCATGGGCGAGGTTGCGGGTTCAAACCCCAGCACCACGTACACAATGAAGTGTCAGAGCAATGAAAGCCACATGAAAAACTAAATAAAATTGATTCTCTCTCTCTCTCTTTCTCTCACTGTCTCTCTCTTTCTTTTAAAAAAAGTGAATATAAATGACTTTGGATATGTATTGATAAATAGTTCTCCTGAAATGTTATAAAAATTTATTTCCCATCAACTTTTTAAAAGTTGAAATCAATACTTTGAAATGTGTCCAAAGATTGAATAAGATTTAAGAGACTAATAAAGAATTCTGCTGTATAGACTAGCAATTAGCTTTCTAAAAACTGGTTTCTGTACATGTGATTACAATGAATCATATTAATGTCATATTTGGCACTGTGTGGGTGGCAAAATACTTTTTTAAACACAGAGATATAATGGAAAAGTTACCAGCTTGTCAGGAATATCTTGACTCACTAGATGGGTCAGGACTTCACAGTGAACTCTACTTTGAAATGTATTAGAGAAAATAAGAAAAAGTTCCCATAAATAGGAAGGGCAAAGTTCTAAATTATCTTGATTTCCAACATAGTCTGGTGTGCAAATTAAAATCAAACCAAACTCATTAAAAGTATGGAAATGGCTGGGTATGGTGGCATACAGCTGTAATCACGGTGGCTTGGGAGGCTGAGGCAGGAGGATCGCAAGTTCCAGATCAGCTTCAGCAATTTAGTGAGGCCCTAAGCAACTTGGCAAGACCCTGTCCAAAATAAAAAACAAAAAGGGCTGAGATGTGGCTCAGTGCCTCAGCATCTCTGGGTTTAATCCCTGATACCAAAATAAAATTAAACTAAATTAAATTAAACTAAATTAAATTAAATAATGGAATTGATCCTGCAGCCTAAATGAAAACTTTGGTTTCCAAAGGTTATACTTGTAGGCTGTAAATCTGCTTAAAACAACCGAGTCTGATGTGCATTCTATAAGTTTACCCTCTCCAAGTCTAATTCAACAAACCTTTTTGGGCAACCACATTACACCAGGGAATCCACAGAGCAGATTAAAGATTATTGAAACATGACCTTGGCCTTTAAATCTGTATCAAGTCTATCAGGGGATAAGAGTAACAAGCACTGGAGTTGGTGAAGCAAGTCCAAGACACAGGGACAGTCCCAGCCCAAGCTGTGCCCCTGATCATTAGTGAAGGTTTGTGAAGGAAAGACAGTTCAAGATGGATTCACTGGAAGACTGGGTTGGTACAAGATTTTTGTTGCTACTGCTCTTTGCAAGTACACACGCCTCTGTTCTACCCTAAAGAGTCCACGGGCAAACTAAAATATCTGAAATCAGCACTGTTCCGCAGTCTCCCTCCATCCATGACCCATCCTAGCTTTCTTAGTTCATATGATCAAAACTATACTGGGATTTCATCTCCCTCTAGTTAGAATGCAAATCAAGAATACAAATAATAAGCACTGGTGAGGATGTAGGGGGGAAGTCAGCGTTGTTGGTGGGACTGCAAATTAGAACAACCACTTTGGATAATAGTATGGAGATTCCTCAAAAGGCCAGGAATGGCACCACCATATGACCCACCTATCCTGTTCTTTAGTATTTATCCTAAAGATCTAAAATCAGTACACTATACCGATACGGGCACATCATTGTTTATAGCAGCGGAAGGCAAAATAGCTAAGTTGTGGAACCAGCCCAGGTACCTGTCAAAAGATGAATAAATAAAAAATGTTACATATATATGCTTTACTCAGTCATAAAGAACAATGAAATTATGGCATTTGATGGTAAATGGAGGGAACTGGAAAACATCACAAAAAGTGAACTAAGCTAGACTCACAAAGTCAACGGTCAACTGTTTTCTCTCATAGGTGGAAGTCAAATCAAAACAAGGGGAAAAAAGTGGACAGGGGAATCCCATAAAGCAGAAGGGAGGTCAGTGGAGCACAGGACGGGAACTGAGGGGGAGGCAGAGGGGAGGGACTGCAGAGTGGAACTGACCAAATCACACCGTACACAGGTATGGCTGGGCTGCACCTCAGTGAAGTGAAAGAACAGGGGGAGGGAGAAGGGACAGGAAAGAGGACACATTGGAGGCCCAGATGGAGCAAATGGTATTGCATACATGGATGCTTCTGTCAAAATGAACCCCACTGTTATGCACAACTAGAATGCGCTAATAAAAACACTTTAAAAAAGATTTCTGCGGGTTGACACGATATGTAACATGGAAAAGCAAGCTCTCCAAGCAGCCACTGGTGTGGAATTCTCCAAAGAAAAACTACCACTTCAATGCCATCAGTCAGTCCACTGGGGAAGAAGAGAACATGGAATCAGGAAATTATATATATATGTATATCTATACATATATATATATGTATATATTTTAATCTCTCACCGTAGATGTCACTTACACAAATGTCCTTTTTAGGAAAATATGATTACATAATCCAAATAATACCCATGCACTCAGCTGCTCATGAGCTGCTCCTTAGCTGTCTGCTGTGTACCGCGCACTGGGTGAGACGGGAAGCAAACCCATCTCTATCAGATAATTGAGCGCTAGGACTTGTATGAAAGCACACACATGTGTCACAACAGCGTCTTTCAGAATCACACTCTTTATGTTTTGGGAAACAGAGATTTGTTTGCCAAAATACTGTAGCATGGAAATAAAAAATAAGAATCTTTGTAGTTTTAACCACAACAGCTGCTTTCAAAAAAAAATGTCATCATAAAAATCGTTAAGCATGGAATGGTAATTGCTCAACTTGTCATCTGATTGCTAGATTAAAAACTCTAGATTTGTAATTGCAGCTATCATGCAAACAAATTCACAACTCTGAAAATATATGTCCTACTAGCTGTGTTTTTTAAGGATATTTTGCCCAGATTTTTAATGTAACTATTTTAATCATTCCATTTCTATATTTCTATAATAATAGCTATAAGATTTAATCTTTAGGATGATTAAAATATGTTAAAATGAATAATGGAGATCTGATTCACAAAATTTAATTGTTTCACTGACTAGTTTCCTATAGACCATTTTCTACTGTTAAAATTTGCTAAGAATGGCAACGATCCTATTCCCTTAAGAAGACTTTAAAAATCCAGAGTTGTGTTAATTCTCTTTTAGTCACAGTTCTGTTGTAACAGTTCCTATTTCTGTATTCTATTACCTGGGATCCTCCAGGTGTTGGGATCCTATCACACATACACTGCCAAATGTTCAGTGTCGAGCTCTCTTATGCTATTCCTGAATTCCCTGCAATGACTGTTGAGAGGTCGCAACAGGAGGCAGAGCCGACTGCATTGATACCTTCCAGATGCATCAAATAAAATCACCCCCCATTGTAATGGTAAGAAACTGGCCTCAGAGACTACAGGGGTGCAGTTAGTCAGAGCCCAAGCTCTACCCGTGGCCCTGTGACTCAGAGGGGTGGAATCTGTGGATGATAGCAGGAGATGTGGACACTGAGCTGCAGGCCACTGGAGCAGGGTTTACCCTGGGATTGATGCTGCCTTGAATCGCTTTGATTCCTCCACATGCACTTCCCAGAATTTCAAAGGGCTACAGCACTCACCTTATTGAGCACATGGAAGTTAATCTTTGAAGGGAATCAGGAGTGTTTGGGTTGCAGCGTGAGTGAGTTGCATTGCGTGATCTGCCCTGGACAAGTGCACTGCACTCCCGTTGCTTAAGCATCTTGGCACGTGGGGACAGTGCATCTCTCCTGTTGGAGACTTCGGAATTAAAGTGTCATTTTTTGAAGAGCTTGGTATAGAGTAAGGCTCTCTACACCTTTCCCAATTTAGAAATCATTTTCACATATTCCTTTTGATCACTTGTTGAGAGTAAACCGACCAAAACTTTAATGGTCCACCCAATCCCTTATCAAACAAAACTGAGGCTCTGTGCAGTTAATGGCTACGTTTGAAATTGTGGGTCGGGCACCATGTGGGTGCAAAACTAGAACTTATTCTCTTCCTCCATCCTTTCCTTGCTCCACCCACCACCAATTCTTTTCCATACTTGAGAATACACTAAGTATACGGGCACAGTAACTTGACCTTGTATCATAACCAAATAATACCTTAAATGAGCCAATAAAAATTAACAGTACAAAATGGAATGAGCTCAAATTACACTTACGGGATGATGGATTGGATGAATTAAGAAATATTGATTATAATATTTAAATTTCATACACGTCTGGGAGCGCTTTCCTCTTTGCCTCTGGACACCCTTTGAATAAGAGGTAAGAAAAGCAATGATAGGTGCTGGAGTAGTGGCTCAGTGGTTATGGCGCTTGCCCAGCATGGGTGAGTACGTGAGTTCAAATCCCAGCACCATGTACGCAACAAAATCTTGAAATCTCGGAGTAATGAAATCCACATGAAAAACTAAATTAAAATTATTTAATTGTTTCTCTGTTTCTCTCTCTCTCTCTCACTGTCCCCCTCTCTTTAAAAAAATAAAATAAAGAAAAGCAATGGTAGTCATGAACTGCACAGGAAATAAGACACATTCTGAACACATAGCTCCATCTCATTGATACTATTGCTTGAGAAAAAAATTTTTTCAAGAGATAAAACAGTCAAAATGATCTGAAGCAAACACCCCAGTACCAGAAGGCATCTGGCCATGGAACAAGCACATGAGTGCAAAGAATAGATTTAGATCACTAGAGGAATGCAGCCACTCCCTGACGTCACCTGCCATTATGTTTCTCCTGACAGCCGGCCAGATTCTGATGAGTTCCATCACATATAAGTTAGGAAAGTTTTATTTATTGCTTTTGATTTATGTTTTTTTAAAAATAGAAAACAAATGACAAGACATAAAACAAAGTACAATGCACGCACGTGCGCTCATACACACACACGCACACACGCGCACACACGCATGCGTGCGCACACACGCACATGCACGCACACACTCCCTAACCTTGAACTTGAACTCTACCAGGGGAGAGCCAACATGAGCATGCAATTGGAAACAAGGCAGGACTTCAAAAATGAGTTGATAAAGACAACGAAGAGAGTTATGGGAGCAAAGTAGAGGCTTGGACAAACTCAGAGGGGCAATATTTAAATAATTTTTTGAAAAATGAAGAAAATTATAGCAGAGAGAACAGGAAAAGGCATTCTGTGTTGGCAAACGTTGCATTCATCAAAATTCCTGGGAGGGCTACTTACAAAACTGTGGGGCTTAGCTTCAGAGATTCTAAATCAGCAGATCTGAAGTTGGCCAAGGATCTGCATTTCTAACAAGCTCTTAGGTGCTGCTGGGGCTACGGGTTCAGGGACCCCACTTTGAGGTGCAAGGTGCAAGCAGAAACATAGGGTACCATGGTGGAGTATATTTAGAGGAAGGTCTGGGTTGGCTGGGGTGTGGGTAGGTTGGGATCAGAAAATAGAAGGCACTGGACGCTGAAGAACCACTAAAAGTTTCTGAGCACAGGGACGATGACACCATTTCTTGAGAAAGATTAGCCTCAACAACAGCCTGAAGCACGATTGGAAGGGAGAATCAGGGAGGTGCTTTGCCCATAAGAGAGGGAACAGGATTCTGGACTCAGACCTGGATCCTGAGACCAAAAGGGAGTGGGGGTCATCAGAGACACCCCCTCATGCTTTCTACACAGTTTGCACCTGATCCAGTGTGTGGCAGCTCAGAACAAGGGAAGGCAAGCCTTTCTTCCAGAATTAAAGATTGGGCGACAGCAAGATGGTGCTGACGTCATGAGACAGAATAGAGGGAAGAGCAGGCTATTTAAGTGGGAGGAGGGAAGACTCACTTTTGGAGCTGTCGAAGATGAGGACCTATGGAGGTTGTGAAAGGCAGGCAGGAGCTCAAGTGGTGTGTATTTTGGAGGCAGAATTTAAAGCCTTGGGACAAGAGGACTTCATTCCTTTTCCCCCCAAAATCTATGTAATTCTTTTTTATTTATTGTTTTTATCGGCTCTTTTCAGTTACATATGACAATAGGCTTCATTTTGACATAATTATGAAAGCATTGAATGTAATTTGTTCTAATTCAGGTGCCAGTACTATCCTTCCCCTCCCGTCATCCCTTCCCCGTTCCCTTCCCTCTACTCTGCTGATCTTTCTGCTATTTACTTATAGCTTTGGTATTGTTTTAAATTAGTGTCCTGCGGATGTACATGGTGGTAACCTAGAAAAGTTAGACTCATTCTAAGAGTCTTTCCCTATCCCATCTCTCCTCCCTTCCCTTTAATACCCTTTGACTACTCTACCACTCTTTCCTCTATTCTTTTTTATTTTATTCCACCACCTCTTATTTTGGATTAACTTTTCACATATCAGAGAAAACATTTGACTTTTGATTTTTTGGGACTGGCTCATTTCCCTTAGCACGATAGTCTCCAGATCTACCCATTTGGAGGCAAACGTCTTAAAGTCCTTCTTTATGCCTGAGTTGTACTCCATTGTATCATGTACCACATTTTCCTTGGCCACTCACCTGTTGAAGGGCACCTGGGTTTCTAATAAAAATAATGGACAGGGAGAAATGGACCAAATTCAGAATATTGAGAGAAATTTGTGGAGAGGTTTGGTGATAGGAAGTTGGGATTTGGGGAGCAGGAGAATGAGAACAGGGTGTTATGAACAGGGTGTACAACATTTCTTGATGGGGGCCCTAATCGACTCTGGCAAAGGCTCCTAAGAACTAAGGAAAAGCAAATAAGAGGCCGTTCATTGGCATTCCAGGGACATTGTGGAGCAGACATTGGAGGTTCGAACTTCTAGAAAAGTGAGACAGGGGACTGGCCATGATGGGAGGCACTGTGCCCTCAAGTAAACCAGGTTATTTAAGAAAAGATTTATTTCAGAGAAGCAGAAGCATTTGGCACCTTAAAGAGTATTGTTAAATAAATTCCATACAATGTGTTAATTGATGAATTCCAAGTGTAATATTTTCAAGAGCGAAGATGATTCATTTTCTTCCTGATAAGAATTTCTAACTTAACAAGATAACTTGATGGGGTTTTTTGTTTGTTTGTTTGTTTTTGCTTCAAACTTTATCAAAAAGTGTTAAAGGGAAAAATCCCAAAGAGCCCACAAGTAATCAAAACGTAAATTTCATTTGTAATACATTAAGGATAAAAGGGGTGAGATTCTGAACAGCATCTGAAGTGGCGATTGCTACTCTTGGGCAATGTTTAGTGATAACCATCAAGATTAAATTTTTTGAGTAAGTTTGTGTGGATTAATTCTTCTCATTTTTAGAATTTACTTTCACCCATGTGATGTGCTATTATGCTCAGAATGTGTCTGATAAAAATATCTGATAAAATAATATTTAATAAAATCCCTATGAAGAATCATTTTATGCAGCAAAGAATCCTTCTGCAATGGGACCAATCATCTTCTTTCAAATCAATTTGGTTTCAGGGAACTGCTGTTTTTCAGGCAAACTCAGGCACAAAACTTCCTTATTCTTCTTAGACGATCATGCCCAGGGCCATTTCAAGCAAGGTAGGACATATGGGAAGAACCCAGAGAAATATGGGACAAAAGAATTTTCTTTTTCTTTTTTAAAGAGAGAGGGACAGTGAGAGAGAAAGAGAGAATCAATTTTATTTAGCTTTTCATGTGGCTTTCATTGCTCCAACACTTCATTGTGTACGTGGTGCTGGGGTTTGAACCTGCGTCCTTGTATATGCCAGGCAAGTGCTGTAACCACTGAATCACCACTCCAGCCCAACAAAAAGAATTTTCAAAGTCATTTATGTCAGCACTGAAAGAGTCTCCCAGAAGTCCTGGAATAAGATACAGAGTTGTGTTTTTTGATCTAAATGTGAGGATCATTGGACAGTTCACTCTGCAGATAATTCAATGAGCATTTAGTCTTAAACTGAAAAAGTGAAGACTGACTAGCCACGAGATGCTTCCCTACAAAGTGTTCTGCAAATCGTGTTGATCATCTCTGTTTAAGAATGCAGCCACTCCACGTTGAGAGGTGCTAAGGACAGATGGGTGGTATCCAGCTGCTCTATCCCATATTCTCTCTCTCTGCATGGTATTAGCAAATTCTAGAAAAAGAGACCCTTGAAGCCTTTTGTGGAGGAGCAATCAATAATTTGTTACTACCAGGAATTTTATTCCATTTCCTGGGAGGTTTTCTGAAGAGATTGAAGTAGAGGGTCTCACATAGGGTGGGATGGGGCTACTTGTCAATCAATGCCTGCAGAGATTTTTTGGTTGTCACAATTGGGAAAGGAAAGGGCTGCTACCTGCATCTAGCACCTAGAGGGAGCAATGCTGCTAACAGCCTGTGACTCCCAGGACACCCACCAGCCCCTCCAGGAAACAGTGCTCCTGTCAAACACTAGAGGCACTGTTGAGAAACCTGGATTGCCCAGACACCTCATATTCAAAATGTACAAGAGGGATACCAAGGAAACAATATTAAAAGCAGCAAGGGAGAAACGCCAAATCACATTCAGAGGTAAACCAATAAGAATTGTGACTTTTCAACCCACACCCTGGAGGCAAGAAGGTCTTGGAAAGTTATCTTTCAAGGTCTGAATGACCACAACATGCAGCCAAGAATTCTATACCTGGAAAAGAATGTGGCTGTATTCCTGGGACTTCTAGCATTCCTTAGAATGAAAAGACAGTGATTGTTTTCTTCCTCCTATTTATTAAAATACATTTGACTCTTTAAGAGTTCAAGACGTGGGGGCTGGAGATGTAGCTCCATAGTAGTGCTTAGCTTGTGCAAGCCTGTGGTTCCATCTCCAGTGCGCGTGCGCACACACACACACACAGAAATCCAGAGTGTAAGACGCAGTATTAAGGTGGAGTTGCTTGAAAGTGATGCTATTTTAGCCCATTTTCATTATCTTTTTTTTTTTTTAAAGAAAGAAGGACAGTGAGAGAGACAGAGAAAGAGAGAAACAACTTTATTCAGTTTTTTCACATGGCTTTAGTTGCTCCGACACTTAGTTGTGTACATGGTGCTGGGGTTTGAACTCGGGTCCTTGTGCTTGCCAGGCAAGCGCTGAAACCGCTGAGCCACCGCTCCAGCCCCCATTTTCATTATCTTTAATTTCCTCTACTTTCCTTCAACAGGCCCAGCCACAGGGTCCTGCATCTTTCTTAATTTGCCTCGTCCCCATCCCTGTGAAGGGTGGGGGACCCTATCAGAGCTAATGCAGGTGGGAGGGGGACAGAGCACCACCCTAAATCCTGCCACAGCCTCCTCCTCTCTTGCATCCTGACTCGCTCGCAGGCTTGGCTCTATCAATTACTGAGGGCAGCTAAAGTATGGATACCTAGGATCTTCAAACGAGAGAGCACCTGGAGAAGCAATTCACCCACGGGATCAAACAGAAGCAGCTCCTGCAGAGCACAGAGAGAAAGGTGCAGCTTGTCCATGTGTCCCTGGTGAACTCCCAAGCTTTGGGAGGGTGAGCGTCAGGGCAGCCTGACACATTCCCTACACTTTTACCTGCATTATGGTAGGCAATGCATCTGCCCCGCTCTGTTCAGCCACATACAGAAGCTACCATCATTAAGGTTTTTATTTGGCTACCTTATCATTAAAGAGCAGGGAACTAATTAAATTGATAAAACAAAAACAAAAGCAGGAGGGGCTGGAGCTGTGTGGCTCAGAGTTTGGAGCGCTTGCGTGGCACGGGCAAGGACCTGGGGTAAAACCCAGCACCACATACACAACTAATTGTCTGAGAAACAAAGGCCGGATGGAAAACTAAATAAAACTGATTCTCTCTCTTTCAAAAAAGAAAGAAAGAAAGATAAAAACCACCAGGAAAATAAACCTCAAAACTTACAGTTACTTTAAAAATTTGTCCTCTGGGAATCAGTGAGAGAGATAAGGATCTTGGGTGCCACCGGGCTTCTCCACTGGGAAGACTGTGGACATTGAGTTTAGAGAGGGAACTGATTTCTATGTTGTTAAGCTTAAAATAACATGTTTCATAGATTCTAAGAATCACACTTGAAACATTTAAAAGCTGAACATGCATCTTATAATTGATGTGATAAAAAGCAACCATGTCATAGTTTTTAATTGGTTTTCTCTTTTTTACTGTCAGATAAAATAATGGTACATCCTATAATTGACAGCATTTTAACTTTAGTAAAATAAAGTAAACGCTTTCCAAATTTCTTACAGCCACTTAGACTAGGCAGGTCAGCTGTAATTGCTTTTTTTTTTTGATGCCTGTATCTACATCAGTTTTCTTTTGAAAAACTGTTCCTGCTCAGTTTCTATTTTAGTCTAATTATATTCTATTTTCTAGCATTTAACATGATTACTTTGGGGAGTATCTTTGTTCCTAAGACTGTGCCTTTTTCTTTTATGTTATCATGAATTGCTCATGATGTCTATCAAATTGTGAGGACTAAAAATATTTATTTTAATAAGTTATTAGTTTGGGGGGGAAGGAGCATAGTTACAAGTTAGAATCTGTTCATTGTCTTTGGTATTAACTGGCTATGTAAGTTTTACTCCAGTTATATAAAATATATAGCTCAATCGCAAATCATAGGAGAACCTATGATTTTATATAAATTGAAAGAGTTGTGTGAGACTAATGTATCACACCAGAACTCAGAAATTAAATTTTCTATTTGTAATTCTATAAATCATGAATTACATGATGATACTCGTAATGGTATTAATAATGCCAAACTGGAATATCAAATGATTGGATCAGCTAATAATTTATTTAGTGAATCTCAGGAGCTTGATTCTTGATTCATGTAAGTAAAGGCAGTGGCTTATAAATTGCAAAAAGGACACCATGATCTGGGATTTAACATCTTGGGGAAAAACTGAAGTAGAGTTTCTTCTTTGCTGAATAAAGTGTTATTAAATAGTTCCCTTTTGCAGATGATTTTTAAAAATTTTTTGCTTTTCATTTCAAGTTTCCTGGGCTTAATTTAGCCTCATTAATTCCAACCAAGTCTCCAGATGATCTCTGAGATGCTGTGCAGCTTGCAGATCCCAAGATTCTGCTAACCGTTTCCTTCCTGAACACCTACAGGCTTTTTAACGCCATCTTTGCAATTAATTCCTCCTCCTCCTCTGCCATCCTTGACCTGGCATAGCTGTCAGCCAGCAGTGAGGATACTCTGTTCTCTTTTATTTTTATTCTCACGCATGAACCTTATAATTATTTTCAAGGCCTCTTCTGAACTTATTCTCATTGGCCTACATTCTGTTAATAAGGAGATGCCCAAGCCACACATGAGTGGGTAGGTGAAGTGCTGCCAACAGCTTGTCCCAGAGGGTGGGTAGAGTGACACTGATGACCGGATCATGGGTCACAGGGTCTCTGTTGACCTTCTCAAAAATTTAACATGCAAAATTGAGCATTAATGCCAAAGGAGAATTGTGTTCCCTGTGATTCATTT
>PVKS010048560.1:0-12358 GCA_004027875.1 Aplodontia rufa | reverse complement strand
TATTTTTTTAATTTATTTTTGAGCAACCTTACAAGATTTTAACAAAACAATATAAAATGTGTATAAGATGTGTATATATTCTGGACATTGCAACTGTCCCCAGGAGTGCCCCCCCCAATTACCCTCCGTTATCCCTCCCTTCCCCTTCCCATTATAACTCTAAAAATAGTATTAAATTGTAAAGCATTACATCTTATCTGAATTTAACTCATGTTTCTAGACCAACTTTCTCATTGTCCAGGGTCTAGTCCCCACCTCCACAGATGAGTGGAGACAATCAACCCTTAGATCTCTGGGTTAAGCTGATTTTACTCATCATTATCTCTTCCATAACCATCCATTTACCCTCGAAGGCTGCAATGTCATTGTTTCTAATTGCTGTGTAATATTCCATGGTATAAATGTACCACAGTTTCAGTGCTATTCTTAATAGGTAAAAAGTGGAAACAATCTTCATATCCATCAACAGATTAAAATATAAAAATACTTGATACGTGGTATTTGTATATCATGAAAAAATTGGCAATAAAAATAATCACTGATACATGCTTCAGCAAAGTAGAATGAAGCGTACATAAGTGCTTTATATTATATGGTTCCATTTATAAGAACTTTCTAGAAAGATGTAAAGAAGATCAGTGATTAGTTGGTATTGAAAGTAGGAGATGGACTGATTGCAAAGGAGCATGAGAGAAATTTGGGAGAAATGTTCAAAAACTGTTTTATGGAATACAATGTGAGTAAGAGGGTGGAATAGGACAGCCTTTTCCCTAGTTCCAGAATAAAAATGTTGATTTAATAACTTTCCATAGCCATCTATATAATACCAAGGCACAAGTTTTGGAATCCAAGAGATAGGGTACAACACTCTGATAGAATGTAAAACTCAGAAAAAAAAATGTTAAAAAAAGATTTTAGAAATGTTTCCCTTTGTCCTTCCCACTTGTTGATACAGTATAGCACTCAGTATAAATTTTCTCTCTCTCAGAGGCTCAGAGGACAAAGGGAGATTGCCCACAATTCAGGTACTGTCCACCTCACAGGAAATTCTGGGGAAATCAGCATGGTGAGGCTACCAAGGGATTGGTAGGAACATGGAAACCTCTGAGCACCTGCACACAGGCAACTCAGTAGTAGTCAGTGCCAGCATCCTTCTCTGAATTGAGCCGTTGGACAGGTCTGCCTAACATCTGAGCCCAGTCAGCCCTGCCTACCCATGAAACTTGCAGCAAAGAACTTATGCTCAGGGATGCTATCAGGTAGTTGGTTTAGTTGCAGGTAATTGGAAACCATAGAGTCAGATGAGAAAAATGAATAAGCAGACTGAAAAAAGATGGCAGGAATTTTAGGACATCACCTTATAAAACAAAATATTTATTATGGGAGTTCAAAACATAAAAGAGGCAGGAAGTTTATTTAAAGAAAAATTCCCAAATCTGGAAAAGGAAATGAACATTCAGATTCATGACACCCCACAAACCCCAAATAAGTTGAAATGTTTAATCTGAATTTCAACTTGATTTGATCAATATATGCCAAAGATTAAGAGTCTTCTGGGTGTGTCAAGGAAGGTGTTTTTAGGAATGACTGGCTTGTAGGATAGTGAACTAACTGAAACAGAGACCCACCCTAAGAGTGTGGGCAGTACCATCCAATAGGTTGGAGGCTTGGATATAATAAAAGCTGGAAGAACAAGCAAGCAACAGTAGATGCAAGTCCTGTTCCTCTTGAGCGGGTCCTTAGGTGATTCTGAAATCTTCTGAGGACATCAGACTCCAGCTCTTTCACTCTTTCAAAGCGGACTCTGCCCAGCACTTCTGCAGGGAATTTCCAGGTATTAGGTCCAGAATGGAATAACATCAACATCATTGATCTCTTTGTTCTGATATTTCAGCATCCTGGACTGCACAGCTACTGGTTCCTCTGGCACTCTAGCCTCCAGACAGCCATCGAAGGACTACCTATCCTCTGGTTGTGGAAGCCACTCTAATAAATATATATATATATATACCATTGATTTTGTTCCTCTAGAGAACTCTGACACAGGTTTAAACCTTAAGGGTTCTGCACTGACATTATAATTAAAATGTTAAAAGACAAAAACAAAGAATTTTGAAAGCAATCGCTTACCACAAACAAGACAAAGCCTATATAAACTATCAAGGTATTTCTTAGCAGAAACTCCATAGACCAAGAGAGAATGCAATGATATATTCAAAATACTAAAAAATCAAAATGCCTGACAATCAATAATACTGTATTTAGCAAAATCATTCTTAGGAAGTGAAGGAGGAAGAAAAGAAAGAAAAAAAAAGATTAGAAAAAAATTAAGAGACATTCTTTCCCATACAAATATTGAAGAAATTTGTAAACACTACAGAATATACTAAAGTTCTTTGAGTTGAAATGAATAGATGCTATTCAGCAACATGAAAGTATATGAATACACATCTCACTTATAAATTTAAATACATAAACAAATAATACTGTAATACTTAAACAGTAACATATAAAATCACTTTTGATTCTAAGATAAAATTTAAAAGGAAAATAATAACTACAAAAACTTGTTAATGCATACTATTAAAAGAAGCAAACACTGGCAACAATATCATTGTGTTTGTGGTGGGGAACGTAAAAGTATAAAGCATTTACTTGCAACTAGAGAAGAGTTATTATCAACTAAAGTAATAGGTATAAGTTGTTCAATTCAGTCTCATATCAACCATTTAAAAAAGCCAGAGTAGGGGGCTGGAGTGGTGGCTCAGTGGTTTTGGTGCTTGCTCAGCATGCACAAGTACACAAGTTCAAACCCAAGCACCACGTACAGGACGAAGTCTTGAGCAACGAAAGCCACATGAAAATCTAAATAAAAAATTGTTTCTCTCCAAGGGTCGAATGGGTCGAATGTCTTCACTCATCTGTGGAGGCTAGAGCTAGACCCTGGCCATTGACAAAGGAGGTCTATTATCCTGTTTTAAATCCCAATAAGGTGTAAAGTCATACAACCTAAAGCATTTGTAGAGATGTATTGGGAAGGCGGGGGAGGGATAAGGGTGAGCAATTGGGGGGGCTTTTGGGGCTAAATCTAATTTTCAGAATTTATATATATATTATATTATTTCATTAGAAGCTTAGTTGATTGTTCAACAAATAAATTTCTGAATAAACAAAATAAAAAATAAGATCATACCATACACATCTATCAAATAATTTCTCTTATTCTTCTGATAAGAACCATAATTCAATAGGGATTTTTTTGGTCACTTTTAAAATTTGAGTAATTTTGAAAAAGATAAAATGAGTCTGCTTTTTTTTTCCTGTATCATTATCTCTATGTGAAATACCTCTGTATCTTCCTTTTAACTTTTACATGCAGTTAAAACCACTTCAAAAACACAAAATCAACATCTTTAAAAATGTAAAGTCTTGAAAAGGTAAGGATTTGCTTTATTAATTTTAATACATTTTTCTATCAACTGGATAATTTTTCATAGAATTATCTGTATCTTAAAACTAATAAAATAACATGATAATTATAAGAAAAAAATAGAAAAATAAAAAACATAGTAGATCCACAAAGATAAGGGGAAAAGAATCATAGCACATCAATAACAAAAAAATCATCAAACCAAAATGAAATACAAGAGAAAAACAGAGGAACAGCATAACTATAAAACAGAGAGAAAACAATAAATTGGCAATAGTAATTCTTTACCTAGCACTAATTATTTTAAAAGCAAATGAATTAAATTTCTAAATAAAAAACACAATAGAATAATTTATTAAAGAATAGGACCTCACAGATGCTTCCCACAAGAGATGTATCTTAGATTCAGATACACATGGGCTAAAAATCAATGAATTGAAAATATAATTCTATGTAAATGCTAACCAAAAGAGAGAGATGATGGCTATACTTGTATTCAGATGAAAGAGACATTAAATCAAAGTATGTTATAAGAGACAAAACATGGTCAATGCATAATAAAAACAGGTCCGTATAATAGGAAGGATTAACAATTATATGTTTACCCAATCCAGTTAGAGTACATTATTAAAAAAAATAGTGACAGATCTGAAGGGAGTATTAGAAAACAATACAAAAATAATAGAAGTTGTAAATACTTTCAGTAATGAATAAAATCATCCAAAAAGACAATCAACGATAAGGAAACAGCAGACTTGAACAAAATTATAGACCAAATGATCCCAATCCAAATATACTGAACATATTATTCAACATCAGAGAGATAAAATAATTTAATTAGGCACAAACAAATAGCAAGCTATTCTATACACTGGATTAGAAAAAATAGTGTTAATATGATCATTTGCTCAAAAGGAATCTACATATTCAAAGCAATCTTTATGTAGTTCTCTTTGTTACACACAGAGAAATAAGAATGACAACATTTTATGGAGTCATGAAAGACCACAAATATCCAGAGTGATTTTAAACAAAGTGGTAGGAATCACACGTCCTAGAGTAATCAGGATAGTACAGTACATATAAAGATACAGATGTGGACCTATGCTGAATAGAGAGCCCACAAATATATAGTCAACTGTTCTTTGGAAAAAGTGCCAAAAATAAGCAACTGAGAATAGAGAGACTCCTCAATAAATGGTGCTGGGAAAACTGCTAATCCAAAATCAAAATAATAATATTGGACCCTTATCTTATGCCATACACAAAAATTAAATAAAAAATGGATTAAAGACAAATAAAAGATCTGAAATCATGCAATCATAAAACACATGGGAAAACTTTCTTGCTGCTGCTAATGATTTCTTGGGTATGACACCAAAAACATAGTCAGCAATAACAGCAAAATACAAACAAATGAACAAAAACAAATGGGACTACAACAAATCAAAAAGCTCCTGCACAGTAAAGGAAATAATTGACAGAATCAAAGAAGCAACCTACAGAACAGGAGAAAAGATTTGCAAACCATGTATTTGAGACATGATTAATTTCCAAATTCCATAAGAAACTTCTTCAACTCAATAGCATAGAACAAAAACAAAATTAAAAATGGGCAACAAACTTCAACAGATATTTCTCCAAAGATAAAAATAATGGTTAACAGGTATATGAAAAGATAGTAGGAGTTTTGTTGTTGTTGTAGTTTTTTCTTTCTTTTTATTTTTAAAGAGATAGAGACAGTGAGAGAAAGAAAGAGAGAATCAATTTTATTTTCTTTTTAATGTGGCTTTTGTGGCTCCAACACTTCATTGTGTATGTGGTGCTGGGGTTCAAACCTGTGTCCTCATGCATACCAGGCAAATGCTGTAATTGCTGAGTCAATGCTTCAACCCTGATACTCAGAGTGTTTAGTCATCAGGGAAATTCAAATCCAAATTATGAGGTGATACTGCACATTCGTCAAAATGACTATCATTAAAAAATAATAAGATAAATTATAGTGAGGTTGTGGTGAAATTGAAATTTATATACTGTTGGTAGGTATGTAAAATGGTATACTACTACAGAATATATCATCCTCAAAAAAAATACCACCATGTGATCCAGAAATCACCCTGTTGAGTGTATTTTCCATAAAAATGGAAATCAGAATCTCAGAAGATATCTTCACATTTCATTGCAGCTTATTCACAATAGCCCAGATATTTAAAAAAAACAAAGTTAAATATCCATAGTCAGATGAATGGATAAAGAAAATATGGTATTTACATATGTTGGAAAATGGGAATATTATCCACCCTTAAAATAGTTGGAAAACCTACTATTTGTGATAACATAGATCCTGAACACTATGCTAAATGGAACAAGTCAGGCATGGAAGACCAAATATTGCATAATTCCTCTTATATGATGGATCTAGAGTAAATACATGTAGAGAAGTAGATAAGAGAATGGGAACTACAAGGATATGGTGGGAAGATAAAAATGAGGAATTTTTTAATAGGTAAAAAGTTATAATTATGTAAGATAAGTAAGTTTTAGATTTGCTATAAAACATAGTATCTGTAATTAACAATATAGTATGTATATTTAAAAATTCAAGAGTATGGATCTGTTAAATATTCTTACTACAAAACGAAGTAAAAAAGAAAACAAAGGGACACGGGAATCTTTGAAGATGCTCGCTATGTTGCCACCCCATTTATACTGAAAGTGATGAGGGCACACACATGTCCAAGTTCACCAAACTTTATAAATTAGTAAATGCAGTTTTTGTGCATATCAATTCTATCTCAATAAAGCTGAGGGAACAATGATCAAATCCCACACTGCAAGTTTTTCTTGAGCTATGCGTGAATAAGTTATATGAATTATTGTGAAGATTCATAAAGCTTAACCAAAAAGGCAAGCATAATTCATTTGTAAGGATGATAAATTTACTAAAAACCACTGAACTGTACTCTTAAAATAGGCTAGTTATTTGGTATGTGAATTATATTTCCTAAGTCTGGTATTTTTTTTTTTTTAAAGAGGGACAGGGAGAGACTGAGGGAGAAAGAGAGAAACAATTTTATTTAGGTTTTCAAATGGTTTTTCCTTGCTCCAAGCTTCCTTGTTTACATGGTGCTGGGGTTTGAACTCATGGACTCAGCCTACTGGGCAAGCTCAGTAACCACTGAGCCACCTCTCCAGCCCCCTAAGCCTGTTTTTTGTTGTTTTTTTTTTTTATGCTCAGATACAAACTTGAGCAAGTCACAACATTACTCTAAAAGGTTTTTTAAAAAAATCTCATTTGTAGCTGAAAAACTCAAAATATAGTCTCTTGATAGTCACAGTAATTCAGTAATGAAAAGCATGGTCCTAAAGTTGCCACCTAACTCCTCAACCAGCGCATGCACTGAAATGGTTTATACTTAGTTTACATGTCTTTTATTCACCTTCACACTATTGATTTCCTTCTACACCTCATCAAGATCCGGAGGCGGATACTTTACCACAAAATGTTCAAGTATATGGATTGGATTTTGGGGTATGCACTTCAAGGTATTTTCATTACTGGATGTTTATTATTACTGATTATAATATGCCTTTTAAATTCACCATCATAATCGTCTGAATAGTTCTGACTAATCTTCTGTAAACATGAATTTTCATGTGATAAGCACAAAAACATCAGTTTATAATTTCTCTCACTGTGGATTTATGACATCAGTGGTTTCACTTATGAAATATTTGTTAGCATGCAGAGTCTATTCTTGGTTTTCTAAGGTATAGGGAAATGATTGCATGCCAGAGTTATAGGTACCATTTGATAAGCAAATTTTCCCATGCATCATTTTTTGGTTATAATATTCATTATTAACATCTTCATTGTTGTTTTAATACTTTCAGTCAAAACGTTGCGTATTTACCATGAAGATGTAATTTTAATGATGCTTTAGAAGTGCTGGTCTCTTTCTTGCCTTTGGCAAAACTAATAGTTATTTATTTTGCAAACATTGTATGACAATTGTTCTGAAATAACTCAATTGGTTTACAAAAGAGGTTACTGTGCTTTGTTTGGAAATTAAGCAAAAGTTCATGACCCAAATTGGCAGAGGAGTCTAACCTAAAAAGCTCTGGGGTAAGTTAAAAAAAATCATCAATTCAATAAAATCTCATTTTAAAAGAATTTAATCTTCATAATTCCTATCTGACTCTTCTGTTTTGTCCATTTACACAAAGTCATGACACTTTCTAATTTGTTTATCTGAGAATATACAGATTTACCTTCTCCAATTTGTAATATAGTTTGGTTCACTATCTGAGTTACAACTTATGAGTGATTTTATCATTACATTTATATTCCTCTGGCTTATTTTGTGCTTTTCATTTTTATGCATTGTGGATAAAGTTCAACACAATAATAACACTGTTAACTATATTTTTAAAAAACACAAAGAATAACCTATAACTGACATGAAAATATTAGCTGAGAAGAAATTTAGCCTATCTGAACATTTCTAAGACAAAATGATCAGTTCTGTCTTTTTATCATTCGTATAAACTTTCAACTGCATTGTTTTAAATAGCATAATAGTTTATCTTCAAAAGTTGTGCTAATCTCACTGTTCAGATTTATGCAATATATGTGAATACAATTGTGGTTTCATCTGAAGACACTGAACAGCTTGTTGACATTTGAAAATCACAAAGATCTATGAGTAGTCCATGGTTTACTCTTTCAGAAATACTTTAGTGAGACTATTATTTCTTTTTTTTCTAGACACACTCATATGATAAGTGATGCCATATGTAAGGGTTTCTGAGATTCACTCACTGGTGGGAACAGGGAACAACTCTGAGGTGGATGGGGATAATGAGGATTGTACGCTAATGCAAATGGAAATCACTGGCAAGCCTAGGTCAGTTATCAACACCACTTGACTTGTGAGGCACACTGACCCACATCTAAATTGGATGATAAGATTTAGGGGTGCCTTAGAGCCAAAAGAAAAAAGTGACACTAAAGTCAACACATCTTACTACTTGTGAGTACATCAAATAAAACAGGAATAAATTGAGCCCACTGAAGATAAACAAGTAAACAGATAAAATCTCATTGAGTTGCCACCACAAGTACATGAAATGAACAGTGATTTAAAGGGATATTGAGACCTTATTCAGAAAAATTGGATTAACAGTTACTTATAGTGACTTACATAGAAGCAATCTTCCAAATTTTCCAAAGCACATAAATGAGTAATTCTCTTAGTTGTAAACCACTTTTAATGTCTATAGTTTTTTAGCAGTGACACCCTATCAATGTACATTCAGATTTATATCTCTAACTTTTTATTCTGTATTCCAGATTTGCAATTTCAATTTGACATTAGTAAACCAGAAAATGTGAAGTGTCTCAATGTCAAATCCATTAACAAAGACTCTCTACAATGTCGTTTTCCTCAGCACATTTATGATTTTATTATTTTGATCCTAACAGTCCTATTTTGTTTCATTATTATCGCATATCATAAAAATTGTGCTAGTATTCAAATTTGTTATTAACCACCCTGTCTGTATTTTTATCAAATTTAAATGAAATTTCTAGTTATAGGGTTTTGTCTCCCAAACCATTAGTCCTTTCGACCAACTGCTTTTCCAACATCTTCCAGTGGTACCTCAGGACTACATTCTAACCTCCAAATTCTTTGTAATTGTTGTCAAAGTCTTCCATATTGTTCTTTCCCATCTCTTAGGGTCATTTACTTCTTCCCTAGATATAGCAGTAATCACTCTCCCTTACATAGGACTTGAACTGTGTGTATTCTCGACTTGTAGTTTTATTCACATTGATGTTCTTGCCAGAAAACCATTACTTCTTTGCTTTCCTAGCTAATACCTATACTCCCTTAAATGATCCTACAGAAGGAGATTTTTTTTTATAATATTACTGGTTTTACATTTTACTGTTTTGCAAGATCACCTGAACTGCCTCTCCCCTGAAAAAGCAAAGGAGTCTGGAATTCAAATATGAATACAATGATTTTGCCTGCCAATGGTTCAAGTACACAATTCAAGATTTCTCTGTTGGAAAGCATTTTGATTGTTAATATGTGCCTAAGACTTTAACTATGCCTACCATCTCCCAGAAGACTGTTAACATGGTTACTAACTGCAACCAGAGGAGTTTGGAGACTTTTTATCTATTGTTATTCAAAGAAAATGCCCTATTTGGGAAGGCCCACACTGTTAGTTTTGAAATTAAATGGACTTAAATTGATCTATTTAGACTATTTCAGGATTTCAAAATAAAGATATGTATTCATGTGTTGGACAGTTTCCCACACTAAGCTGTAACACATTACTTCTTCATATAATTTCTATTTTCTTAAACATGGTAGAAATTGAAGAGATTTCTAAATACATACAATGAAAAATGTCTGCTTTGTTAATGCTATAGGATATAAAAAGGATATGTTAATTTTTAAACCTAATTGTAATAGTAAGAATCTAAAAGAATGAATTGACCTACCTAAAAGAATGAAAATAACGGTGTTTATATTTGGTATTGTCCTCCCAATGTGAGCTGTATGGACTTGGGAACATTAACCTCCCTGAATGTCACCTTTTTCTTTAGTAGAATGAGACAAGAATATTAGTGACTGGCCCAAAGGATGTACAGATAATTAAATGAAATGTTATTCTATGCTCACACATAGAAGCTCAATAAATAACAGCTCACTTGTTATGGTTACAAATTAAAAATTAGGATGCTACAAGCTCTATAGCTACTGCCTGGTTATAATTCCTACAGACGAAGCTTCGTGAATCCTTTCACAATGTCTGCACACACCACAGGGATTTTCAAAACAGTAAAACAAAGGCAAGACGGGTATTTAAAAAATGGAGTATATCATGTACATTTTCAAAATAATTTCATTGTGATAAAAAATGAGGAAATTGACAAAAATGTTATTTCCATGTATTTTTAAACTATTACATTGCTGTTAATACATCATTTTTACTTCTCTATAATTCATCACTAATTCTGAGAAGTCAAATAATCTTAATTTAAAATATTGCTTTAATTACTTATAAGAAAATAATTTGACATGTGAAAACCACATGTTCAGGAAATTTTGGGAGAACATCAGAAGAAAGTGTTTGGAATGGTTCTAGTTGTAAGATAATAGAAGAAAAAATCATGCAATTTTAGGTTTTGGAACAGAATGAGGTACAAATGAACAGAATAGCTCATATTAATAAAAATTACACAGGATATATACATTTCTATGATTTTGTGTTTGCATAGTCTACTAGAATAGCAATGGTTTTCATCAGCCTTGAAGATATTTTTTATCAAGAGGTACACAGCCACTAGGACAAAATGAATAAATTTAAAATGTAGTTTAACTCAAATAAAGAAAAATCTAAAAATATTAATTCATCGCTTATTGTCACAGATCCTAACATTGCACACGCAAAGCAAAATTAAGTGTCTACTGGAAAACAATTGAGGTTATTTTTCTTTAAAAAGCTAAATTAAATCAGTGACATTCATAATTATAGTAACATATTTGGTGGTCTGGATAATAGTAATAGTAATAAAATTTGTTAAGGAGTTTTAGACAGGGAAATTATTGTAGGAAGTCCAAAGTGATAAATTCCTTAGTGGTGGTGTTTTCTCTTGTAAAAATTCATCGTTGCTTTCCAGACTCACCACTGTGTTTTTCCCTTATAAGTCAATTCTTCTCTTTCTCTGCTTTCTAGGTTTCCTCCCAAATGTCAATTTTTCCTCTCATTCACTACCACTTGTATTTCTGCTGTCAGATGCTTCTTTATGTCGATGCCAAAAAGTCTGTTTTAAAATCAGTTTTTTAAGCAATTCCATTCTCTTTATACCTGCACTACTACTTCCTCCTTTATATTACCTTTCTTTCCAACCTCCCTCTATTGTTAAATGTCTTATTTATTATTTTTTCTGAATTTTTGTCTTCTTTTTCTATTGATCTTCACGAATCCATATTATGATAGTCATTAGAGCTGTTTGTCTATATTGTAATCCCCCTCTTTCTGGGTATCATCAGAAATTAACAGTTCCTATTGTTTAGATAAAAAATTAAAGCAAAATAATGCATAGCACTGCTAGTCCAATACCCTTAAGGGAGTTTATGGTTAATTTGAACATTGAAGAAACTATTTCCAATTGTGGGTTCCTGAATGAAGATGGTATGGATTAGGCTATACTGGCAATATATATGCTAGACAGGCAGGTTGGATTAAAAAATAAACTATTATTACTTTTAATTCACCCAGATTTGGGGAAATTGATCCTAAGATAATTCTGGCATGTCTTTAAAAAGATGAAATACATAAAATTTTTGCTTAGCAGTTTTGTGGTGTAGACTAAGGAAACTATTATCAGAAGTTGAAGAAAAGCAGGTGATAGTCCATACTATGTGTGAGTGGAATGGAAGTTGATTATGTATTTAAATATTTTTAGTTCTAGAAAGAGGTTAAGGTTCTTCTTCAATGGAAGAAGAAAAGACAGTTATTGTCTTATTTACTATGGGAACACATTCCCTGTAGCTCAGTTACAAGTATCCTCACTACCACCATTACCCTCTTAAGTTTGACAACTACTTCAGAGAATTTTGAATCTGTACATGCAGGACTGGTTTAGTGGGCAAGAAACTTGGGTAATTACAGGGGTTTATCTTCAGGGGTCTCCTCACAACTGGCTGAATGTTATACTGAAAGTTTTAGTGATTTTTCTTTTTAGTGAGAGAGAGAAAGAGAGAATCAATTTTATTTATTCATCTGATTTTGCTTTTCCAACATGTAGTTGTGTACGTTGTGCTGGGGTTTGAACCTGGGTCCTCGCAAATTGCCAAGCAAGTGCTCCACCACTGAGCCACTGCTCTGGTCCATTTTTTTTTTTTT
>PVKS010048559.1:0-12358 GCA_004027875.1 Aplodontia rufa | reverse complement strand
CCCTGGCTCCCCATCTCTACAGCTGAACTTACACCCCTCTTTGACCTTTTAAAAGACCTTAACCTACAATCCTCTGTCCAACTATCCCCCACTCACCGGGAGGTACTTTCCAAGGTCCAACAAGCCATTAATTCCACCTCCCTGAAGAGATTTGACCCTAACCTACCTCTATTTTTGTATGTTTTCCCAAGTAAAACCCACCTCATGGCTCTTCTAGCTCAGGAGGGAAATCCTATTCATTGGATACACCTCTCAGTGGGGGAAGCCCCCCACATTTACTCCTTAAATGACCAACTGGCTGATTGTATCATTAAGGGCAGGGAGCTTTCAACTCATCTATTTGGGACTGACCCACATTCGCTGGTCATCCCCTTTAGGCTCAATGATTTTTTATGGCTCCAAAGGAACCACATCAGGGTGGCACTGGCCATGGAAGGGTTTATTGGGAAAGTTGACTCATTATGGCCCCTGTAAGTGGATGAATTCCTTTGGGAGATTAGATTGGCACCCCCTCATCTATTCCTGTCTCGTCCTGATCCTCAGGCCCCCACAGTCTTCACGGACAGAGGCCAACGAGGTGCATCAATGGTGCTTTTCTCTTCAAAACCTCACCCAAATCAACCAGATCTATCTCTTACCCATGAGATTCAAGGTTCAGCCCAATTTAAGGAGCTTTATGCAGTTGTCCTTGCTGTTAATAAGGTTCACAGAATCTTTAACTTGTTTTCTGATAGTCTGTATGTTGTCAACCTCCTTCCTAACCTTGTTCATGCCCACATTCAGATGGATGACAACCCCATCACCCCTCTTATGATCCAAGCTCAATATCTTCTGAATAAAAGAATTAATCCCATATATATTCAACACTTGCGGGGACATCTGAGCTTACCCAGACTCCTGATCTATGGTAATGCTCTCGCTGATCCCCTTGCTTCCAATCCTCCTGAGTGTTACACACTCTCAGAAGCTGCCTCTTTCCATCAACCTACTCATACTAACTGGAGAGGCCTTCACCATCGTTTCCCCCAGGTTCCAATAAAAGACCTAAAAAAGATTATCAAAACTTGAAAGTCCTGCCTCCCTTTCCTACAAGTTCCCCCCCTTCAGGGGCCTGGAGTTAACACCTGAGGCCTAAGACCCAATAATCTCTGGCAGACAGACGTCACCCATTATTCTGCCTTTGGGAAATTTAAATTCATCTTCATGTCTGTGGATACCTTCTCCCATGCTTGCTGGGCCTCTGCACATACTGGAGAGAAGGCCAAACATGCCATCAGCCATTTTCTTCAATGTTTCGCTACCCTAGGTCTACCAGATCAAATAAAAACCGATAGCGGACCTTGCTTTATTAGTCAATCCCTAGCTAACTTCTTCCAAAAGTGGAACATTACCCACACCATGGGAATTCCACACAATCCTAAGGGTCAGGCCATAATTGAAAGACATAATAACACCCTTAAGTCTCAACTAATAAAACAAAAAAGGGGACACTCCCCCCTCATGATCAATTAAAAATGGCCCTATTTACACTAAATATTTTAAATTTTTCCAAAGGAGACCATTTCTCTCCCTTTCAAAAACATTGGACCACCAGCACACCATACCTGACTCTCAAGGTCAGATGGAGAGACCCTCTCACGGGGATATGGAGAGGCCCTGACCCACTGATCACTACAGGGCGAGGATTTGGCTGTGTTTTTCCAACTGATGAGCCCAAGGCAATTTGGGCCCCGGCCAGGGATCTCAAGCATTGCCCTCCTAGTACTGAAAGCTCTCTTAATGAACACCCAGGGGACTCAACTTCCCCTGAGGAGCCTTCCCTTTCTGATCTCTTCCAGGAACCATAATAATCCACCGGACTCTGGTGCTCCTACTCCTGGAGCCGCACTCGACACAGACCGGCTTCGGTGATCCAAATGAACACAATGCCCACCAGCACTCTGG
The DNA here is from genome assembly GCA_004027875.1 of Aplodontia rufa. Lineage (NCBI taxonomy): Eukaryota > Metazoa > Chordata > Mammalia > Rodentia > Aplodontiidae > Aplodontia > Aplodontia rufa. The sequence goes on along the minus strand of PVKS010048559.1, from coordinate 10,414 downwards.
ACCTTCAAAATCAGATCGACTCCCTTGCTGCAGCGGCTCTCCAAAAATGCTGTTTTTATGCCAACCAGTCAGAGACTGTCCGGGACAAAACAAACTTTTCTCTCTGATTTTTCTGCTCTTGACAGCTCATAAATGTCCAAGTACAATATCAGTGACTTACCAGTGCTAACCCTATCGCCCTTTTGGCTGATGATGGGTAAGATCTTAAAGGAAAGACAACCTAAGACAGGCCTTCTGGGCTGGATTTTTCCCCCATAGAGACCATTGTCTGTGCGGGTATCCAGAGATGGGTAAGATCCCCTAAGACACAAGGGGATGACCTAAGACAGGAGCCCCACCCTTGTCTCTGGCTGCTTTATTGGCCTTCAAACAAAATAAAAAGGGGGTATTGTTGGGCACTGTGCAAAAGAAAAACGCTGCGCTGGACGCCATGACACTTCTCTCTGTCCTTCTCCTCTTTCATGTTTCGCACGCTCTGAGCAAAATGGGCTACACGCCTCCGCCTGAGTGCTACTTCCTCTCTTTCTCTGCACCTTCCCGGTTGGTGATAGATGACAACACCAACATAACAGTCCCTCATTGGCTGGGATAAGTCAGTCTGCCGCTTCGACATTGGTTCCTTAGCTGCCTGTCTTCCATATATCCATCCATGTACTTGGGAAATAAAAGGAAGTTGTAAGCTGCCATTCATGCATGAGACTGATTTATTCTTCCCTGGCCGGGAGGGAAGGGACCCCCGTAAAGGGAAGAGAGGTACAGTATTCCGGCCGCCGGCACTTACCCCCTTGCCCCCGCCTCCCACGATTCATCCTGATTCAGCTCCATCTTGGGGGAACGATCCAGCCGGTCTGGATTATCCCGCCGGGTGCCGGCTCTGGAATGCCCAGGTAGCGACATTAGTGAATTTCTCATTTGATTAGGCTGGTTTGGTGTACTGTAAGCATGTTGGATGTGATATTCTGGGTCAATTCTAATGTAAGGGATGTTCTCTTTTATAATTTCGCTTAGAAGTTTCTTCATGCTTCTTGTTTGTTGTTCGGAATTTTCATCCATTCCAATGATTCTCAGATTATTTCTCCTCATCTCATCAAATACTATTTGGAAGTTCTGGTCATGTATTGTAAGATTCTTCTCTTGTCTGTCCTCCTTGATATTGATATTTGCTTAGCCTATCTTCATTATCTGATGTACATTCTTCAACAGCTGAAGTTCTATTTTCAGAGGAGTTTACTCTGATGTTAGCATCTTCCAGTGAAGATTTGATTTGGTTGACACTGTTTTTCAATTCTGATAGCTCTGATACATCTCTTTTCAGGGTGTCTATTTCTTTTTAAAGCTGATCTTTCATTTCATGGTGTTTCTCCCTTATTTCCTTATAAAAGTTGTCTCTCATCACTTGAAATTTTTTTTCTGTTATCTTTCCTTAATTCTTCTTTCAACTCTTTGATTGAGTTACTAATCATAATGTTGATGCACTTTCTTTTGTTTTCATTAGGGTCCTGCCCATTGGAGTCCTTGGGTTGTGAGCTGTGAGGTTGAGGAGAGGAGTCATTTCCTCTTTTCCTCATTTTCAGAAACAGGGGGTGTGTCTTGAAGACTGACCATGAGTTTTACTCTTGTAGAGGTAATTGGAGCTTCTTATGGCTTTGCTTCATTGGGATGGGGTGCTATTTGGGCAGCTCAGACCTATAGCTGACAGTCCAATTATTGAGTAATTGAGAGAATATAGGTGCATATACTAGACAGTTTCAAATAAAAATTATGATGATTAGCACTTATAGAAGCAGTTTTCTTTGAGATAGCTCTCGTGCCCATTTTAAAGAATGCTCCTTTCTTCAGTTAGCAGGGCCTCTGTAAGTGGAGAGAGGAAATGACTAGAAAGCCAAGGAGGTGAATTGAGGAGGTAGATTAGAACTCCTGACTTAGAATAAAGAGGAACAAGGGTTTAAGGTAGTGTAGGCTATTCAATTAGGAATAAGGAAAACATAGAAATGGGATGTGGGTGGGGAAAAAACTTTGGGTGAGGATGACAGAGTAAAGGGGAAGAAGAGGTTAGTATGTATATCCACGAACACCAAATTCAGTAATAACAATAAATCAAAAAAGGATTAAAAATAAGAAAATTAAAAAGTTAAACAAGTTAAAAATACTGGAGAGTGGCAGGATCCACATTAAAAAAAATAGTTGGGAAAGTTCTGATATTTTGCCCCCTAGGTCAGTGTGTACCATGGGGGAATGTGTTCATATCTACCATCTAGCTGGGGACTCTTCCTAGTTGAGCTTGTCGGGGAAGATGCAGTTTGTTAATATTCAGTGGCCTTGGGTTTTCCTAGAGGATCTCCTCAAAATTTTCTGTTGCAAAGGGGTAGAAGACCCTGCCCTCTCCTCCTTTTTGTGAGAATAGAGTTTGCACCACCTGGGATGCACTCCTGGGCTGATTATTTTCTGCCTGACCAAACTCCTGATCTTCTTAACCCAGGGATCCAGAAGCTGTAGGCAGTCTAGTAGATCCTAGTGTAGATGTGTGAGACTCTGACTATTCCAAGGAGAGTGGCCAGACTGAAGCTCGCTTCCTTGGGATCACTGATGACCCACTCTGGATGTCTTATGCTCTTCAGATGCCCCAAGGACTGCACTGTGGGATTGTCACAGTCCCAGCAAGGGAAGACATGTGTGAGGGAGTTTCCAGGCTAAGTGGGCCAGTTTTTATGTGATTCCCAATTGCAACCACTAGGGGGCGTTGTACTTGAAGAGCTCAGGACCTATGCAGACTTGACTATGCACAGAGCTCAGAGGCTGAAGGAGAGCCCAGGCTGCCCCTTTTGTTCAGTTTCCTGAGGCTGATATCAGACCCTGCCTTGTTAGAGAGTTAAAGGCAGCTTTTGGAGAGACTGAAGCAGGTGGCCCCCTTGGGAGAAATATGCTCTACTGAACCAATTTCTGTTCACAGTCTCCTCCCCTTCAGGTATGTAAGAAAGCAGGCAGGAGGCCACCACTAGCGCATCCTGTGAGCTGAAGAAGGGGTTCATGGTCCCACACAGCCTCTTGGGCAGACAGTCAGGTCATAGGGTGCTTAAATCTGTTTTTTTGTTCGTGGAGACTGACGTCCCTGGTCCGTGCATAAATGATGGGTCTGATTTCACTTTTGCTGAGTGAGTGACCAGCCCTGACTCAGGGGAACCTCAAAATGGTGGTAGGAGCTGGCCAGCTGTGATGCACGAACAGTTGTATGTTCGCTATTGCGAGCAGTAAAATCCCAAAGCTTGAGAATCAACTCTTGCAAACTGTGAGTGTGGTTAGGAAGGCGTTCTCCACTGCGACCAAGAATACTTGTGCTCTGTTTCCTCTCCTCCAGGATACCTCCTTGCCCTCCAGCTGTGGAGCCGATTGAGCAGGTGCGACAATCTCCTTGTTCAGATGCATTAATGCAGAGCTCTTTTCCTTTGGTGTTAAAATAGTGGGCGGGGGGGGGGGTAATGATCCCACACACTGAGAGCCTGGTTCTACCATTGGATACTGCCTCACACTCTTACAGCCTGAAGTATTACTCAGGAGCATCTGGGGATCACTGGTGGTGGGATGATTGCCATTTTCGATCCTCCCCAACACCCAATTGTTTTGTCTGAGATTTTATTATTACTTTCTCTGCCTTTTAACGTTTCACTGGTTTCCTGATTTTTCCACTAGAATGTATAGACAGTGAGAGGAAGGAAAGAAAGAAGGAAGGAAGGAAGGAAGGAAGGAAGGAAGGAAACAGAACGAAGAAGGAAGAAGATCAGAGAAGAACAACAGAAGGAGGAGGAATAGGCAGAGGTGAAAAAAGGAGGAAGAGGAAGAGGAAAGAAGGAAGTGAGGGAAAATTTGATGTTTCTGTGATTTGTGCACAGAAAAAGTGAGGAAACCAGTTCTCCATTCAGAAAAAGGCAAAAGTAATTATAGAGAAAATCTATAGATTCAATAGATTGGTTGTTTGAAAATATGCAAAAATTTGGAAAAAATTCAAAATGATAGTGATTTGAGCATAGAGGTAGTCTGATCTAAGATAGTGCCTCTTAAGGCTAAACATAAGTGGAGCACTGTTTCCCACATCCTATAGATTCTCAAATGCCCCATTGGATAAGCACAATTCAAACCTGTGTTTACTTTTGTTGTTTTTGTTGTTGTTATTATTCTATTTTGGAGATTGAAACCAGTTAGATCTTTACCACTGAACTTCATTCCTAAATTTTTCATTTTTTTTTTTAAGTTTTGAGATAAGATCTTGGTAAGTTGCTTAGGGGCTCACTAAGTAGCTAATGCTGGCCTCAAATTTTCAATCCTCCTGCCACCATGCCTGTAATTTCAGTAACCCAAACCTGTGTTTATACCACATATATTAACATTCAGCTGACTGAATGAAGTACACCATGTCACTGAGTCTAACATAACTGGCCAGGGAACTACACTTCTACAGACACAATGAAGCAGTGGATTTTTTTTTAATTATTTTATACTGTATTCCCTTAATCTAAAAACTTTATGATCTTAATGTTGATAAAAATCAAATATTTAAATAATAACACTCATGTCTAGTAATATGACTTGAATATATATGAATCCCTAATTTTTTACAATCAGTATCTCATAAACTTCATATTAGTTCTTATAAGGAAGTGGAATAAATTTGTGTACATTTTCTGTAGGGTATTGAGTAAGTAGTAGAAAAATTAGAATCTATTAGTTTGCTAGGCCTGACACAACAGAATACTACATACTTGCTGCCTTAAAAAAGAGAGATTATGCTTAAGTAGAATAGATTTTTATAATATATGCTCAAATTATCATCACTAAATATGTTTTGTTTTACTGTAACATAACAGCAAACAGAAATGATAGGGAATTACAGACAGATCTGCTATTTTAAAGCTAATTGACTTCACATTAAAGCTAATATTAAATAGATAAAAATTGATTCATTAAAATATCACTTCTCGGATCTGTCTCCCTATCTCATAGGTGGGCTGCTCAGGAGTCATTGCTGGACAGAGATGAATGTGAGTATTAATGGTAATAATGGAAATTATCAGCATATCAAAGTAGCCTTCAGAAAAACTGGATTCTTGAAGACATATTAATAACATTTGAGAAGTTCACTGTACCTGGGTCTAAATGACCCAAAACTTTTCAGATCATTAGAAAACATTCTGGGAGGCTCTGAAATATAATAATCATTTATAAATTCCCCTCTCCCTCCCTGAACAACAAGTGTCTATCACCTGGTGAATAAAGTACAGAGTATCTAGAGAACTATCAGAGTATATCATGACATAGGCTGAGATGCAAGAGGATAACAACTAAGAAGAGTTTCTCATACAGAATAGTAAGTAAACATTAGCCAATCACAAAGCATGCCTGGAATCAAAGTTGCTGTTAAAAGTACCCAAATCAACTTGGTTATCCTAGAACACCTAACTTGTACATTAAAGAGCTTTGTTTATTTTCATTGTTGACTAACTTGCACCAAAATCTGAAATCAAATAATGATTTTGCCTGAATATTAAGGTACCATCTAGTTTTCTGAGTGGAATAATTTTCATTACTCTACATCATTTAACTTGAATTGTACAAGCATATTATTCTCAATTATATTGCTCAAAAGCAGACAGCCTTTTTTTAAGATGGATTTTTCCAATGACATGATGTAATAACTTTTCAGCAATGATTGATTTCCAGAAGTATTCAGATAAACTGGATGATTTGGAAGTGTTTCTGCACTTTCTTACAAAACAGGGCCTAGTGCCTGCTTGAATTATATAATTTTAGCCATGGCTATTTGAGTCCTAGTTAGATATATTCCATACAAATATCAAGCATAGTCATTTTCTTTAATATTGGTCAGCTGGCTCTTTTCCCAGAGCATTAAAATTCTTACACTATTAACTTTAAATGACTATTGATTTCAAACCTCCGTAGACAAGATGACTTTTAAATTTAAACTCTGTGATTCTAAAGTAATGTGAATACACATAGTGGGTATGTAAAGAAGGACCTTTTAAGATTAAAAATAATATTCAATATTAAACAGGATTAATTGATATAAAAATTGATACAGTTCCACATTTTATTTTAATGGGGTAGGTGTTCAATAACATATTATTTTATAATTGTAGCTGTTATTATCACATTATTGAACAATATCCCATTTTACTTTCTCATTTGATTCCTATGATATAATTATATATTAAACTACTTGACACTGTAACATTTAGACCTATGTAAAAGACAAAAAACACTGCATTCTTCTTCCATGTATATAGTGACCATGATGTTTCTCAGGTGCTTGGAATTTCTCCAGAACATACAGCATATCATTACAGTCAACAATAGTTAAAACATATCTAAAGGTTGAATTTTCTGCTAATCATTTGACATTTGCTCAAGCTGGCAGAAATTCTGCCTCTGTGGAGTTTTAGTCAACAGCTATATATGTGTGTCACGGAGTTCAACAGGCCACTCTTGGATTCTTTTTAGATGAACTCCAGCACATTCGTGCATATTCATAGATGGTAATGCATTTCTCATTCTCTTCTCACTCCTGGTGCCTGGGATTTTTTTTTAATGTATAAAAGGAACAGCATGACCCCATCTTAAAAATTGAAATATTCACTGATCTTTGGTTATTCCTGTAATATCACTAGTGTTGGTGAATAATTCAAATTAAATAGTTTCCTATATATTCCATTTTTAAGGGACTTCATTTACTTTCTTTCAATGGCTTCCTCCTGTGCTGTTCTCATTCTGCATTATTCATATGCAACCGCACAGACAGCTTTTGAGTTCGGGTGGTGCAGATATAAATCATAAGGCTATTTTCTTTGGAGGGCTTTAGCCTTAAGCTCCACAACTTGTTTAAAAATGAAAAGTATGTTCAATTAAAGTGATTTGTTTGATTTAAAAAATTAACTATCTTATTTTGCCACTTTGAGTAAACAAGACTGAACTCAGAGTCCACAGCGTTCAATAATTTTAGAAGTCACGAATTTTCTATCTTGCACTGTCCTTGTGTGCTTACATCTAGTTATTTATTTGTACTTTTATTTGTTACTAGGTCACATTCCTGCAGATATAAATATAGATATCCTTTGTCAAGCTATTTTGCATTTTGACTTTTTAATTGTTCTTTTGTAAACCAATTTAAAGTAATATTTTGTGCATTGTTTTCTAGGTCCCTAACCAAGGGAGAGGTGAAAGAAAGAGAAAACAAAAAAAAAAACTAATTGATTGGAAATGCAAGAAATCTTAGAATGAGATCAGAATGAAGTATGACTGTAAAAGGAGCACTTTAGGCCTGATGTCACTGAAAATGATAGACTAGGAAAATCTGACTCAATTTTTTTCTAAAAGGAATTAATGAGTTGGCAAAATATAAAAATCAATATTTGAAGAACTCTGGGGTTCAGTCACAAACTTATAACTATCTTAGGGAAGACTTGGTGAAAAAATAAGCTACACTTTAGATCACATGACAAAGAAGCTCCCCACTCCAAATCAGCAGTGGTATTTGTTGTGTGGATTGGTATAACCACAGTGAACCAGAGAGCTGTTTATTCTTAAATAACTGTGGTTATCATCACATATCTGCATCTTCCTCAAGCAGCATTGAGGTGGCTTTCTTTTGTGTCCACTCACTTGAATATGGGATTCTAGTGTTAGGACTCCTTCTCCAAGGGCTTTTGCCAGATGCATTCAAACTAAAGCTATTGGGCACTCACAACAACCTAGTTCAAGATATGGTACTTGATATAAGGAAGATATATTTGAACACACTGTTAAGGCACAAATGGATAAAATAGAAAATCACAAGGGACATTAGAAGAAATGTGATGACAAATAAGAACAAATATACAATGTACCAGAACATTGGAATGCAGTGAAATCAGTGCTCACTAGGAAATGTATAATTGTAGATGCTTATATTATGAAAAAGATCCCAAATCACTAACCTAAATGTACACTTTAAAAAAATTATAAAAGGGAAACAGGAACATTCAAGTACAACATAAGCAAGAAAATAAAAATTAGTGTGGAGATAAATAACATAGGAGAAAAAAATGAACATCATGAAATCTAATTTAGCTTTCCAGAAAGATCAATAAAATTGAGAAATTTTTAAAAATCTTCAAATGGATATAGAAAATAGAAGATTCAAATTACTAAAATCCAAAAATAAACTGGGATCATTAATGCATACTGCACACAAATAAAAAGAATATTCAAATATTATGACCAACACAAGTGAAATAATGTAGAAAAATCAGAAAAATTTTTAGAAACACAAAGACCACTGAAACTATACAAGAAGAAAGATAAAATTTGAGCAGACCAGCAATAAAGAAATTAAATCAGCAGTTAGAAACCTCCTCAAGGCCAGATGACTTTACTGGTAAAATGCTTCAAGCATGTAAAGAATTAACACAAATGTTTCTTATATTTTTCCAAAAAACACACTAGGAGGATTTCTTCTTAGCTCATTACAATAGGTTTGCATCTCCTGATACTAAAACTAAACAAAGATTTCAAAAGAAAATTGCAATATCAGCTATTTAAATATAGACACCAAAGTCCTCAATAAATATTAATAAACCAAAACCAACAAGATATTAAGAGAATTCAATATCACGATCAATTGACATTATTTCTAGGAATCCAAGGATTGTTGTATATATGAATATCAGCAATGTACTAAAAAACTTTAATTGAATAGAAAGAAAACATGATCAAGTGATGAGGAAGAAAGTATTTGACAAAATCCTAAACTCAACAAACTAGGAATACAAGAAAACTTCCGCAAATAATAAAGGGTATTTATGAAAATCTGCATTATCAATCTCAGTGGGAAAACTGAAAACATGCCCACAAAGACCATGAACAACAAAAAAAAATCATGACTGGTTTTAACACTTCCATTCAACATTTTACAAGATATTATAGCCAGAGTCAATAGGCAAGAAAAAGAAATAAAAATTAGCAAAATTAGAAACAAAGTAGTAGAAGCATCTCTATTTCTAAAGAGCATGATCCTAAATGTAGGTAACTCAAAGAAATTCAAAAATATGTTAAAATGATAAGTAAATTCAAAGTTTCAGAAAACAAACTCATCATTCAAAATCAGTTGGTCTACATACTAGCAATGGACAATCAAAAAAGAAATCTAGGAAATACAATTTCACACCTATTTTAATGACTATAATTTTTAGAAGAACAATGACAAAAGGAAAACAGAAAATGATCATGAGGATGTAAAAAAATTAGAAATATAGTACGTTCTATTATGAAGATGAAATGGTATAGTCATCATAGAAACAATTTGGCAAATTTTCTAACATCAAAGTTGAATTACCAATACTCAAAAATTACATTGCTAGGTTTATGTATAATGAAACTGAGAGCAGATATTCAGACAACTGCTTGTGGCAAATATTTATATTAGCACTATTTACAATTGCCGAACACTGAAAACAATACATATATCCATCAACTGATGAATAGATAAAGAAAATGTCCATTTTTGGTTATACATCTTGCTTCTGAGTGGTATTCACTAGAATTAAACTTTATGATTTCTATACTATGTAAGAATAAATTTATACATTTTATCTGATCTAATTCTTAAAGCACACCAGAAATTATTCTTATTTACATAAATTAAATAAGAAAACTGATCTATTAAATATAAAATTTATATCCTATCAACACTCTATTGACCCTTTGTGCTTACATCATTAGAAGACACCCAAAATACATTGAAGTGGAAAGAGTAAATAAACTTGATTAAAATACATGATATTTATGTTATTTTAAATGACCAATGAAAAATGGCATGATACTTCACAAAAAGTTTTACAAAAATATTCCCTTTTATTGACTGAAACTTCAAAATTTGATAAAATTTAGGTTTTCATTTAGAGTGGGATTTCTTGAAATGTTAGAAAGTCTCATTGTTTATATTTATGAGAATATCTTGATTTAACATCTTTGATTCCTACAATATATTTGGTCTTTGCCCCATGTTTATGATGCAGGCCTTCTTAAATCTGTTCAATATACTGACTAATGCAGCTGATAGGAGAACCTTACAGAGATACCAAATGTCTTCAAATTTCCTTGATGATAGTTATCTTTTGTTCTAATGCAGCTACTCTTATGGGACCTTATATAGCTTCAGAATGCAATCTGATCACAAGAAACATTAAAATGTGAGTAGAAGCTTGAAGCTTTACTACTATCCTACTATCCATCCTCCAAAGAGGGCAGAGGAGCTGGAGATTTAGTTAAGGTTCTGTTAAAATCCCTAAACTATAGGTTTTGGTATGTTTATCCCCATATAATCTACATATATACACATATATACATATATGTATATATGTGTATATAT
>PVKS010048558.1:0-12359 GCA_004027875.1 Aplodontia rufa | reverse complement strand
CTGCTCTATATGAGGCTAGACTCTTCCTATGTTTGGGGGCCAGCTAGAATTTTCTCTTAAGCAGTGCCATTCCCTTTTTCCTTAAAGAGAATCTACCCCAGCTTTTCTCTTCCCAATTAAAACCTTGACTGTGTGTTCATACTCTTTGATCAAGTTTAGTTTCTATTGTCACTGTGTCAGGAGCTCCCATCTCTAGTATCAAAATTCCAAAGTTCCATTTTTACAATTCAAAGTTTAGATTTTAATAGGAATTTTCTGGTTCCCTGAATAGGACCTTCCTTTTGCTGGGGGAAAAAAGTAAAATTCAATGTTCCCTTAGCATCCATTTTAAACGTAAGTTTAACTTTCTCACACAGGGCTTAATTGCCCGTGACACAATTTTCAGTTCTATACCTTTTTTAAGTTCCCCAGTGTAGTCGATCTAGATATTTGCGTTATATTTCTTCCTCATTGTGCTTACCTCCCTAAGGGACAGTACATATGGCCTACTTGACTGGCCCCATTGATCCTTATGCCCCATATGTTCTGTGTAAATAGGCCAATGACCACCTTTCTGTCACAGAGTGACCTCTTTAAACTTGTGCTTACCTTAAACCCACCAAGTAGAATTCCCTGCAGGAAATCTGTATGGATAAGTTTTGAATCCAATTGGTCCTTTGGTCCAAAGGTCTCTCCCTATCTCTCCCTGCCTGAGCTTTCTGATCTTTGTGTGTATGGCCTCCAGGCATGCTGTATACCCCTAAGAGTTTATAAGTGAATATACCTTTATTTCCATCTTATGTCTCTCCTAATCATTTAAAAGGTACTCTACATTTTTTTAAAGAGAGAGAGGGACAGAGAGAGAGAGAGAGAGAGAGAGAGAGAATCAATTTTATTTAGTTTTTCATATGGCTTTCATTGCTCCAACACTTCATTGTGTGTGTGTTGCTGGGGTTCTAACCCATGTTCTTGCACATGCCAGGCAAGCATTATAACTGCTGAGCCACTGCTCCAGCCCGGCACTCTGCATCTTAAAGATCATAAATCACAACAAACCCTAATTTGTTCAAGAAGTTAGCTAACATTAATCAATCAAAAACTTTCCTATAAATATTAGTTATTAAACTTATAATAGTCCGCTTTTCTAATATTAAAAAATCTGCTTGTGAGAATGAGAAAAAAGGTTTTAAAAGATGTACTTTTATGCAATAGTATCTTTGGTTGCAATTCTTTGAGAATTTTTTTGAGTATTTTTATCACAAATATAGAACATAAACTAAATGTTTTATTATACTACATTAACATTGAATGCCTTAACTTTTTAATAAAAAGATTATTCCCAAAGAATTCATGGTACTCTTACAATACACCCTTTCCACACACCTTCTGCTTTAACATTTAACATTTAACATTTCTTTCTCCCAATGAAAACTAGTGTAACTATATTATGAAAAGAACTATGAAGTAAAAATAGCTTGCTCTAACTGGGTGGTAATACACACCTGTAGTCCCAGCACTCTGAAGAATGAGGCAAGAGGATCATTTGAGCCCAGGAGTTCAAGACCAGCCTGGGCAACCTAGCCAGACCTAGTCTCAAAAGAAAACAAGCCTACTCTATAAATAATCCTATCTCTTACAACATCTCTCTCCATTCCCTATTCCCCCAATCTGTTATTTTACTGATAAAAATTGTGCTTTGCTAATTGTGCTAATGGTTATAGATTAAGAACCCAATTTTCCTTTTAGGAAGTGGCAATATCATTTAGTGCTCACCAACTTTCATGTGCTAGAAAATACCAATGGTCATTTACATCTAAGATGTTATATCTAAAAGGAATTTGAGATCTTGAGTTGTTTAACCCCTGCTGCAACAGTGAAATTTGTAAGCAGAAGCAGCTAAGATTCTGATATTTCATTTTTATAACCTCAGAAAAGTAATTCAGATTCTTAGAGGAAAGAATATGTATATGAGGTACTTTATAGACAGATTATTGTGAACATTTGTAATTTTTATTTTTGAGGATGGGAGGATATAAAATCTCATTCAGATATCCTAAGAGCAGAAATTATAAAAGAGTTCTGGCAACATTCACCCATTTGTGTAATACAAATAATCAACAAAAGGAGAGAACATGGGAGAAAAGTTAATTCAAGGTGTGAATAAATATAATCTGAAAATTATAAGCATACAACAGTTAATTTTTAGGGCACTCTTTTGTTCATCCCACAGATTATAGGAAACACAACTGCATGCTTTTTTAACAAGTTATTTTAGTGTGACCACATTTGAAGTGGAAGAGGCCCTGCACTTGACCTCCAAGTGTGATGGCTTACCCACAGCATTGTAGAGAGGCTCTCCTGTTAACTTGTCCCAGACTACAGTGGTTTCCCTCTGGTTGCTGACACCAATGGCTTTAAAGAGAACATTAAAGGGAGTAGAAAATTAAAAAAAACCCAGAAAACTACTTTAGTAATATTCTCATCTTTTTATAGGTATAACTAAGCCTAATAATTTCCCCCCAAAATTTGAAAATATTGTAATGGTATTAAATTTATTTTGCTTGAGTGACCCTGGGAGAAGTGAATACATAATGTCAAGTTTTTCTTCTCATTTCTACATATGCCTTCTGGCTCCAATACTAACACATAATAATGCAGAGCCTGATAACTACCAAAAGGAAAGACTCCTGGGTTGCTTTAAGGAATGCAATAAATTTCCAAGTGTATAATAATTTATTATTTGGAGCAGAGCAACAATCACTTCATTCATGTATTTACCAATTGCTACAAGAACTTTCCCTTCCTGTGTGTGTAGTTGTGTATGTGTGTGTAATTGAGAATGTGCATACCTGAATTTTAAGAAAATATACCCCACAAAATCCCTCATGCTGAGCAATCTTATAGTATCACTGGTTAAGAGTTCAGTTTTAGTCCTATATTTTAATAATATGTCACAATACATAAAAGTTTGAATTAGCCACAACAATATATAATGGCATTTACATTATATTAACTACATGTAACTCAGGTGCTATATTTACAGTAAGTTACTAAGAGTAAAATATAAATCTATAACATCTTGTTTCATTCTGCTAAATCAGAGGTTGTCTTTCTTGGCTATACTTTAGAATCAACTGGGGAGCTTCTAAAAAAATCAATGTCTAAGTCCTGGTCAAAACATTCCAATTTAACTGATCTGGGGTGGGATCTGAGCATCGGTGTTCATTCCTAAAACTCCCTAGGAGAATTTAACATGCATCCCAGCTGGGGCACACTGGGCTAAAGAATGGAACTCTTCTTGAATTTAAGACTAGGACAGACCTTAAAGGTCACATAATCAATATCATTTTTATGCTCAAATCCCCTCTAGAATCATGTGTCATGTGACTACCCAGCCAGTACTTTCAGTAACAAGTTACTCACTATATCTCTCATGGCAGACCAATTTCTACTGGACAACTTTGGTATTAAAAAAAAATCCTAAGGCTGGGGACGAAGCTTAGTGGTAGACTATTTGCTTGGCATTCAAAAGGCCCTGATTTGATCCCCAGCACTACAAAAATAAAATTTAAAAAACCTTTTTCCTTTTAGCTTCCATCTACTGATCTTAGCCATATTCACTGGGGATATTCAAAATATAAAGTTAATCTTCCTTCCATATGCCAGTCTTCTTTCAAAAGCTTGAAGTAGCTACTTTGTCCCTCAAGTCTTGTCTTCCACTGTCTAGGTTAAAAAATTGAATTTCCTCAACTGCCTCTGTTTCAATATGGCATGACTTAAAAGTCCCTTCACTGTTACTCCTGGGAATATGTAACTATCTGTCCATATCATTCAAACTGTAAACCCAGAATTAAACACAATACTCTATCAGTGTTCTGACCAGCACACAGCCAGGGGCGACCATCAGTTCCCTTGTTCTGATACTATGTATCCAATGTAGATTTACTTGCTTTACTTGGCACCTTCTCTAGAGGCATGAATATGACTGAAATTCTCTTACAAAGAAATGTAAAGGTAAAGGTGCAAATTAAAGAGAAGAGATCTTGGGTTGGTTGGTTGTAAAAATAGAACACAAAATATTTGTAGGAAGAAAGAAATGAGGAGTGGGGCTGTGAATCAATGGGACATGATTATGATGTGTAGAGATAGGAGGAGATGGCATTAATAGCACAGGAGCAGGGAGGATTCCTAAACTGGGCAGAAGTCTATATTTTCTTTTGATAAAGGAAAGGGGACAGAAGATCCACATATTAAGTATGGGAACAGGAAGTGAAGGAATTAAGGTCTCAGAGCCTCAGTTTTCTCTATGAACTAGCAGGCAAAATTATGTACTAAAATGGAGCCAAGCAAAAATAGGATCAAGAGTTTAGAGCAGTCAGGAGAGGTGACACACACCTGTAGTCCAAGCTATTCGGGAGGCTGAGGCAGAAGGATCAAAAGTCCAAGGTAAGCCTGGAGAACTGAATGAGACCATGTCTCAAAACAACAAGTAAAAATGATTAAACGTAGTAGCTCAGTGCTTAACTAACATGTGTAAGGCTCTAGGTTCAATCCCCAGTTCTACAAAAAAAAAAAAAAGGGAGGCAGGGTAGCAGGGGTTTGGGGAACTTTTCAGTAGAGTTTAGGCTCTGAAGCCAGATAGTTGAGGCTCAATGTCCAATTCTCAGTCTCCTATTTTGTTTTGTCTCATAATTTTATCTTCTATAAAATGGAGAAAAAAGTTCCCACTTTACTGGGTTACAGTCAATATATATTAAAACAGATGCCTGGCACATAGTAAGTACTCAATGTTACCTACTGCTGTTGCCATTATCATCATTATTACTGAGAAGAGAGTGGCGTAACAGTTGCAAAAAATGGGACAGAGCTAAGCAGGACACATAAAGGAATTTCTCAGAAGCTCTGTGGATACAACAATGGGACCTTGGCAGTGGGTTCTAATGGTGGAGTATTGTATATTTGATATTTTAGTAACAACTTTACAACATGGAATTACAATGAATTAATGGTAAACTAAAGTCTCCTAGTTTCTCCTCATAACATTTTCCTGTAAACTAGCTGGGTGTTCACTTAGCTATAATCCTTGAGTCACCATTATTTTATGATGGGCATCAAATTGTGCTGCCTTCTTCACTGGCTCCTCCTGATCTGTATTCAGAAATTAATCTAGATAGAGTTATTTCTGACTCTTTGGTCATGGGATCCTCCCTGATGACTCCTTCTTTTTCCTCTATCTTACTTCCATTCTTTCATGCCAAGTAAAATTGCTTTCCTTGCAGACAATCAAAGTCCAACAAAATAGCTTCTCAGGATTCTTTTCTAGCCAGTACATCTTTATTACCCATTCCTCCCCAGGGGACACACGTCTTATACAACACCTCTGATATTTTCCAACCCTCTTGTCATTTTACCATAAAATCCTCTATGCTTTTTAAAGAAAAATTTTCTATTAATTCTATCACATGTGCCATTTTTTTTTTAAAAAAATTGTTTTATATGGATACAATATATTTATGTATGTGGAGCTGAGGATCAAACCCAGTGCCTCACAAATGCTAGGCAAGTGCTTTACCACTGAGCTACAAGCCCAGCCACAATGTGCCAATTTTAATTCCCTTTCTCAGAATAACACATGCAGGTTTTGTAATTCTGCACCCCAGTTCATCTGCGCCACTTATGGGCATGTGAAAATTAGCAGGTTAAAAAAATAACACCTAAAAACTATATATAGCTTCATAAAGAAGATGTGTGTGTACTTGACAATTGGAAATAAGGTATGGCTGCTTGTGGAAAGTTATTTCAGAGAATGAGGTGCCTTTCTGAGGCCCCTGAGAGGTCCCAAAAGTGAATCTAAGAGGTGATAGAAATGTGTGTGAATGTTGGGTAAGGTAAGGCAGTTAAGAAATTGATATGTGGGTTTTCCGTTTCTCTAAAATCACAATAGTTGCTTTAGGTTATGAGAATTTTATGCCTTCATCTTTGAAACAGTTTTTTGTTCTATCCCATGAAAGAGAATGAATGAGAACATTTGGTATTATAATTCTTTATACTTGGTAATTCCTTAAGTCCCATGACAGAGCTGCTTGACTCTAAATTGAGTAGAAAAGAATATTTACTTGCTTTGGGCTAGAATGTGCTGTTTCGTTAGGGAGTGAATTTTAGTTTTGGAGGCATTGTTCACAGTGACTTGAAATCAACAAACTTTCTGATGAATGTAGACAACTAAAACCAATGAATCAGGAATTTGTGAAAGAATTACAACCAGATATGATGAACTCTGTTAATAATTAGGTAAGACTATAAATTACATTACTCATCAGTTGGCAAGGCTAATTTTCTTGCCACCCAGCAAATATAAATGGAAGTGTGTTTTGAGATTATCATCAGCATAGCTCAAGGGAAAAAAACACTTCTCTAGGAATTAGGGGAGCTGTGCTTTTACCACCAAACAGCAACATGACCTGTAATAAGTCCCCTTTCCTTATCTGCAGCTAGAAGGAACTGGTTGAATTGATGGAAGATCTTTTAGAACTTTAGCAATTTGAGATTGACAGTTTTATACAGGAAAGTGAAAGCTTTCTCTTTGGCAATGCCAATTCAATAAATTATTGGGAAAAATTAGCACAACTGGCCTAGTATTGAGGGGTTTGAAATATGTTCTCATCCTTGGCTGGTAATTGGAGAGAAAGAAATGCTGGTCACTTTGGCTCAAGTAGTGGTTGTGTGTTCAATTATTACAAATCAGTTAGTATAAGTGGGAGAGAAGTCCCTTGGGTAGGAGGTATATGCATTTTCACATGCACCACAAAAACCAGAGGAAAAGTAAGTAGCACGCAAGCGAGTCCAGAAGGGCCAACATGTTGCAGCCCACCTTACCTATAAGGAAGGTTGAACAATGACTAATTGGCAACAAGTGTGTTACTGAATGCCTATTATTTATTTACACTGTTTAGAACATGAAAGCTAAGAGGTCAGCTCTAAGAAATGATCAGGAGCAATCACTTTCATGCACAACTTATCCAAAATTTGGTGATTGCAACTCTAAAAGAAGTTTGAAGTACCTATAATTATATGTAGGTATAAGAGAAGGGTAGGATTAAAACATGAATGAGTTAGGAGTGAGGGGGCACACCTATAATCCTAGTGACTTGGGAGGCTGAGATAGGATATCACAAGTTTGAGGCCAGCCTCAGCAATTTAGTGATACTCTATTTCAAAATAAAATATAAATAAGAGCTAGGGGTGTAGCTCAGTGGTAGAGAGCCTCAGAGTTCAATTCCTAATACCACAAAGATGCATGATATTAAAAATTATTAATAAAAATCAAATTGTACATAAAGGTTTCTATTAAAATCTATAATAACAGAAATTAAACTATGCTTTTACTCTGATTGTTCATTTATGGTGATTATAAAATTAACATATTCCCCCCATTTGACAATAGCTACATGACTCTATCTGTGCCCCCATTGTATCCCTAGCATACCTAGCATATAATAGGCATTCTGTAGACTTGATCAATGAATGATCTGATTATGTGCAGTCTTTATTTTTAAATGAGTTTTAATTTATAGAAATACAGGAAAGTTTCAGGAGTGATGGCAAGTCTCAGAATCAAGATGATATGAATCAAGACACCACCATCAACTGATAGTTCCTACTATTTATGGACAAACTAAGAAGATAAGAACAGCCCGTGAATGCTGAACTTGAAAAAACATAGCTACAAAAAAGCAGTAATTACCACATTATACTTCTACCCTTCATGCTATTATACCAATCTTGGGTGACTGGATTATTTTCTTTCTCCCTGTGTGAGTGATAAAAAGTCAAATAAAGACAGATATTATATTAAAATATTAGGAATTTGGAGAAAACTGTAATAATCTCACATTTTCTTTTTTTTTAAAGAGAGAAGGACAGTGAGAAAGAGAGAGAGAGAGAGACAGAGAGAGAGAGAATCAATTTTTATTGAGTTTTTCACATGGCTTTCATTGCTCTTACACTTAGTTGTGTACGTGGGTGCTAGAGTTTGAACCTGTGTACTTGCGCATGCCAGGCAAGCGCCTTAACCACTGAGCCACTGCTCCAGCCCCCATAATCTCACATTTTCAAGTAACTATTGCAGAAAAATTTTCCAAGCAAAGTGTATTTCAAACACCCCTCCCCTAACCTGCTCCTTCCTTTAGTTGTTCTCTATTTAATAAAAGTCATCTACCCATGTCCCATCTATACAAGACCTCCAGCCAAAAAAAAAATCCTAAAACTAAAAAACAAACCCACCAACAAAATAAGCATTGGGCTGGGGGTGTGGCTCAGTTTTGTATGTGATCCTGGATTTAATACTCAGAACTACAAAATAGAAAAGGAAAAATAGCAAACCAAAGTATCATCTTTGAGCCATCTCTTCTCCTGACCCCACTATACTTTCTAATACCTAATATCCAATCTATCATCAAGTTCTGGCTCCTCTTCCCCATCTCTGTGAGTCAAGTCACCATCCTCAATCAGCCTCTGCACTGGTCTCACTGTGTCTGCACTTAAACAGCTTTCCACATAGTATTTGGGGATATGTCTTTAAAGTAAAAGTCATCCACAACCACTTTCCTTAGAACCTTCTCATGACTCCCTGTAATCCTAAGAATAACTAAATCCTAACTATAGCTGAAAAAATCCTACCCACTTCCATGATCTTAACTCCTACTAAAATACCTACCCAGACACTCTTTCACCTCAACCTTCTTTTTCTGTTTTTTTGACAAGCTGGCCTTTCTGGCCTGCGAATGTCCCAAGCTTCATCTCACCTCAGAGTCTTTGCATGTGCTACTTCCTTTTCCTCATTTTTGCTCCCAAATAGTCGTGACTGGCCCCTTTTGGCACTGGAAATTTCAGCAAGTGTCGCCTCCTCAGGGAGCCCTTCCTTGAGCACCCAATCTAAAGTAAGTCCTTCTAGGCAGACCCTACCACATCACTTGTTTTTTTTTTCTGCAAGGAATTTACTAGTATCTGAAATTACCTTACTTGTCTGCTTTATCTGTTTTACAACCCCACACCAAAATAAAAGCTCCAGGAGAACAGGAATTTAATCTTCCTGTTCATAATAGTTGTATCTTCAAGGTTCTAAAGAAATGACTGGCCTTGAATAAGCACTCATAAGCATAAGCTGAAAGAATGAATTAATGAATCTGATTGCGACAATCATGCCACTTAAATAAAATATTCATTAAAATACCTTTTATGTTGGAAATATCAATATTGAGCTGTCCAAGTTTCTCACACGTTTTCTCTATGCATTCATAGACAGACTGAAGAATTTCCTTAGGGTCCTGTTCCACCCATCTTTGAACAAAAGAACGTATTTTGGTTATTCTATAAGAAAGCAATACAATTGTAACTTATTTCTATAAAAATGTTAACTTATGGAAGTATGGCTGGTACATAAAAATCTGAGAAGCAAAGTATATCTATATCCCATGGTCTAAATAAATGATTTAAAGAAAAGCCTTCACTTATATTTTTATTATTCTTCATACAGTAATTAATTATTTTAAAGGAGACTATTTTTAAAGTCCAATAAAATATATTAGTACTCCAATTCTTTATATCCTGTGGGTTTGATTAATTTTGATGAACTATCTTCATGTATCACTACATATTCCTAAGTAGATACAAATATATTTGTTATTCTTTTTTTCTTTTTTTGGTACTAGGGATTGAACCTAGGGGCACTTAACCACAGAGGCACATCTCCAGCCCTTTTTTATTTTGAGACAGATTCTTGCTAAGTTGCTCAGGGTCTCACTATGTTGCTGAGGCTGTCTTTGAACTTGCAATCCTCCTGCCTCAGCCTCCTGAGCTGCTGGGATTAGAGTTGTGTGCCAACACACCCAGCCATTTATTATTCTTCTAAATCATATATTTTGGAAGCAAAAGGAACCCTGAAAAGTTAAATAAATATACTAATCTTTTTTGCCACTTTTTTCCCCAAAATGTTTTATTGGAATTTAGGGGAAAAATCAAACTTCTTCTAATAACTATTTCACATAGATGAATGATTGATCCATGTTTTCAGATCCGATCCCAGTAAAATTTTGGTAAGGTCACACACAGTACCTTGAAAGGATGGAAGGCTAATAATAAATGACAAACAAGATAAGGCTGGGAAAAACAAACAGCAATTTAAGGAAGCCTCAAGTAAAAATGATACAAATTTTAAAAATTGTACTTTGAGGTTCTGGAAGTACCAATGGAATTCCAAAAGCCTTTTTTCTCTGCTTTGCTCAGGCTTGGTTAAAGGCTTCCCTTTTTTGAGCTTTGAGTTATGCCTGTAAGTTTTTCTTTAAAAAAAACAACAATCTGGGCTGGAGTGGTTGCTCAGCAGTTAGAGCACTTGCCTGACATGCACGAGGACCCAGGTTCAAAACCCCAGCACCACATACACAACTAAGTGGTGGAGCAATGAAAACCAGAACAAAAAAACTAAGTAAAGTTGATTCTTCCTTTCTCTTTAAAAAACAAACAATCTTTTTCCATCTTTATTTCAATTCTCATCCTTCTAAGAACCAGGTATACTCTTTCCAAATTGCACTGGGTTCAGGCCTGTGGACAGTCATCCTAATGCTGCTAACATATCAATAGCTGTTATTATTAAACAAAGAAATGCTTTAAAATAAGTGAATCTTAGTCTCTGTGGTGCATTCAGACAGTGTTGGTAGTTCAAGCCCACCCAGGGATGCTGTCTTTTATTGGACGGTGCCACGCACGCATAATCCTAGCAGCTTGGGAGGCTAAGGGAGGAGGATCACAGTTCAAATCCAGCCTTGACACTTGGTGAGACCCTGCCTCAAGATAAAAAATAATGGCTGGGGATGGAGCTCAGTAGTTAAGTACCCCTGGTTTCAATGCCCAGTACCAAAAAATATGAGACCATTTTTTTCTTGGAAAGAAAATGATATAATTTGGAAAGACATCAATTTTTCTTCTCTTTTTCTTAAATTGAGAAGTTTAGAGTCAAACACATGTATCCAAAGTTCACGATTTGCTAAGTTTTGACAAATATATACATACCTATCTAACCGACACCCCAGTTAAGATGAAATACATTTCTCTCACTCCAGAAAGTTCTTTCTAATACTCATGACACTGGGATGGAACTGCAGGCCCCTCACATGCTAGACAAGCTATGTCTCCATCCCACACCTCAGAATGTTTTTTCATGCTCCTTTCAAGTCAATCATGTGCCCCACAGGCAATCAGTTTTCTGATTTCTATCACTCTGTATTAATTTAATCTCTTCTTAAATTTCAGATAAATAGGCCATGCAGTATACACATTTTGTACTTTTTTCAACATCCATAACATCAATGGGATTCATCCATGTTGAAAGTATCAGCTCACTTTTTTAAAATGCTGAATAGTATTCCATTGCTTTCCATTGACTGATGACAGGCGTCTGGGTGGTTTCCAATTTGGGGCTATTATAAATAAAATGGTTATAAACATTTGCATGTAAGTCTTTCTATGGATATATGGTCTCATTTCTTTTGGATAAATTCCTAAGAGTGGAATGCTGCAGATATATGGTTAACATTAAAAGAAATTACCATATGGTTTTTAAAGGGGTTGTTATCATGAATATTATTAAATTTTAAGTAATATACTTCATACTATATATAATTACAATTCTCACATATGAACATTATGCTAAAAAGGATTATTTCCTATTAGTGATAAGATATACATGTTTTTCCCCCCAGGGCTGGGGACTGAACTCGGGGCCTTGCGCATGCTAGGCAAGCACTCTGCCACTGAGCTAAATCCCCAACCCTGATATACATGCTTTTTAAAAAGCAGATGTCCTTATTATTTTTATAAAGCTCATACTCAAATCAGTGAAGTATCATTTGACAATAATGAGAACACAGAACCAAATGTAGAATTTCCAATATTTAATACTTATTATAGTTTGGATCTAGAATATCCCCAAAGGTTCATGTGTTGAAGGCTTGGTCCCCAGCTGGTGGCACTATTGGGAAGTGGTGGAAATTTTAGGAGGTAGGGCCTCCTTGGAAGGAGTAGGTCACTATGAGCATGTCCTGCAAGGTTATTTCTTATTCCCAATATCTGTCTGTGTCTCTCTCTCTTTTACTCTCTCTCTCTCTCCCTCCCTTCTCTCTGTCTTTGTCTGTCTGTCTCTCTGCCCCCTCTTCTCTCTGTCTGCTTCCCAGCTGCTATGATATGATTAGCTATACTCTATCACATGCCCCCTCATGACGTTCTACTTTGCTAAAGGCTCAAAGCAGAAGGGCCAAGTGACCATGGACTAAAACCTCTGAAACCATGAACCAAGTAATTTTTTTCATCCCTTAAGTTGATTTATG
>PVKS010048557.1:0-12363 GCA_004027875.1 Aplodontia rufa | reverse complement strand
GTGGCAATTAGACCCATATCTTTCTCCTTGCATGAGAATCAAACCAAAATGGATCAAGGAGCTAGGAATTAACCCAGCTACACTGCAGCTGATGGAAGACAAATTAGGTCTAACACTTCAGCATTTGGGAGTAGGCAAAGACTTTCTCAACATGTCTCCTAAAGTGAAGGAACTAAAGTCAAAAATAAGTGAATGGGATGCCATCAAGCTACAAAGCTTTTGTACTGCCAGGGAAACAATCAAAAGAGTCAAGAGGTTTCCAATGGAAATGGAGAGAATCATGGGCTATGATTTCTTGAACAGGGGCCTTATATCCACAATCTACAAAATCCTCAAAAATCTCAAATACAAAAACACAAACAACCCAATCAATAAATGGGCCAAAGAGCTAAATAGAAACTTCTAAACAGAAGACATTAATATTGCAAATGAATACATGAGAAAGTGCTCCAAATCACTAGTAATCATAGAACTGTAAATGAAAACTACATTAAGATGTCACCTTATGCCAGTCAGAATGGCAAAAATGAAGAAAATAAACAATAATAGATGCTGGAGTGGCTATGGAGAGATAAGCACACTAACACGTTGTTTGCGGAGCTACAGACTGATACAGCCCCTTTGGAAAGCAGTGTGGAGAATCCTCAAAAAACTAGGGATAAGCCCACCATAAGATCCTGGTCTTCCACTGCTGAGTATCTTTCCATGGGATTTAGAATCAGCACATCATAGTGACACAGCAATATCTATGCACACAGCAGCTCAATTTACTACTGCTAGACTATGGAAACAACCCAGCTGCCCCTCACTGGATGAATGGATCCAAAAACTATGTTACATATATACCATGGAATTTAAGATGGTAATTAGAAACAATGATATTGGCGCCTTTGAAGGTAAATGGATGGCTATGGAAGAAATTATGCTCAGTAAAATTAGCTTAAACCAGAGAAACAAGGGTCGAATGTCTCCACTCATCTGTGGAGGCTGGATCTAGACCTTGACCATTGGGAAAGGTGGTGTATTATCATGTGATAAATCCAGATTAGGTATAATGTTATACAACCTAATACTTTTTAAAAAATATTTTGAGAAGGGGAAGGGAGGGACAAGGATGGGTAATTGGGGGGGGGCACTCCTGGAGATATCCAGGGTCTATTCACATTTTATATTATTTTGTTAAAAAACTTGTATGGTTGTTCAATAATAATTTTCTCAATAAAATTATTGTCAATTTAATTTTTAAAGTAAGTAGATTAAATTTAGTAAATGCATACTATTGCATAGTTATCTGTATCGCCCAGAAAATAATTTTTGTCATCATTAACCTTACTGATCATTTTATTCCCTAATGTCATGAATTGTCTTGGTTTGTGTATCAAGTTGTTAGAATTAAGAGCTAGTATTTTTTTAATTCAACAAATTTTAAATTGCTCCAATTCTAAGATGACATTTTTCCTATAAGGTACAGTGATATTAGGGTAAGTGAATTTCTCTTTCAAATTTGCTAACTCACTTTTTCTGATTCACTTCATTGTACCCAGAACCTCAGGCAAGGTAATCACACATTCTACCAGTGTTCTTTCCTCTTTCCCTGTTTTTCTTTCTTGATGAGTTTGGTGGGTGAGAGAAGCAGGTCACTGAAAGCAAAACTTCTAAATGAGTTTGCTGAAATGAGAGGTGAATGAGAAATACTACCAAGTAAGTGCAAGCCACTAAAAGAGTTGGAGTCATTTGTTTCACATTTCATATGGTTCCCTTTGTCAAGTAATGAGTGCTTGGACCAAAGTTTCTATATTTATTAATTGAGTAACAATTCATGTACACTGAGCTCCAATGGTTTCATGTCCTGAATATTTCTGGAAGACTTCCACCTCAGTTCAGACCCACATAATTTCTAATTTGCTTTCTTGAATTCTACTACTTTATCTCCATCTATTTATTCACATACCCCTCTTAGTCATTCTCCTCAAAATCTTCAGTGACCTATCTCCAATGCATATCTAACCATGAACCACAGTTTGAAATATTAGGGCCCCAATAAACTATGTTGTGCCATCTCATTATCTTCAATCCTTCCTTCTCTTTGCCCTCTTCTCTGGCATTATTAATCTTGTGGTATATTCCTCCTCACCTGGCTTTCACTATCTGACAGGCAACAAAGTTCATTTGATACTCTTCTTCTCACTAATG
Organism: Aplodontia rufa; assembly: GCA_004027875.1. NCBI lineage: Eukaryota > Metazoa > Chordata > Mammalia > Rodentia > Aplodontiidae > Aplodontia > Aplodontia rufa. The sequence continues at coordinate 10,170 of PVKS010048557.1, read as the reverse complement.
CTTTTCATGCTTTTACCCTTTCTTGCCCTCTGTCAACTAAATTCAATCTTGAAATCCCCATTCATGTATTGCCTCCATAAGAGTTATCCCTGATAGCATTTTTTGCTTTAGTACCCATAACTTAGCAGAAGCACCATAAATTAATTTAAATGACTTTTGAGGAAAATAGGTGGAAAGTTTGCACATAGATGACTTAAAAGTTTATCCCTTGGCTATGGAAGGAATCATGATGAGTAAAATCAGCTTAACTCAGAGATCTAAGGGTCAATTGTTTCCACTCATCTGTGGTGGTGGGGACTAGACCCTGGACAATGAGAAAGTTGGTCTATTAGCATGTGTTAAATCCAGATAAGATGCAATGTTTTACAACCAAATACTTTCTTTAGAGTTATAGTGGGAAGGGGAAGGGTGGGATAAGGGAGGGTAATTGGGTAGGGCACTCCTGGGGAAGATTGCAATATCCAGAATATATACACATTTTATATTATTTTGTTAAAATCTTATAAGTTTGTTCAAAAATAAAAAAAGAGAAAAAAATTATCCCTTCAGTGCTGGAGCAATAAAGATGGGCATATAAAGAAATAATTTACCATTCAAGAGCCAAAGACAACTTAAACATTCATAGAGTTATTAATGTAGAAAAAAGGGAAGACATGTGTTCTTTCTAGGTAAAAATAGGAATATTATTTACGGATTTCACATAATTGACAGCCTTTAACGGAGATAAAAACTGTCCGATCAGTGAGTGGATGAACCCATTTCATGTGTGGAAAAATGTGCTCCAAGCTACAGGTCCTGAAAATTGACAGTAACATTGGTTATCCTAAATTATGGATAACATGCTTAGTGGGCTGTTTCTTAAAAACAGTTATAAGGCCGAGAACAGGCATACATGAATCAAGAAGCTTGGAGAACCGATGCTGATCCTTTTCATTGTATACTATTATTTTGCCATGACAAATGTATTAATACATGCAGGTTATATACTAGGCATGGTGGCACATGCCTGTAATCCTGGTGGGTTGGGAGGTTGAGGCAGGAGAATTACAAGTTCAAGGCAGCTTCAGCAACTCAACAGTTTAGTGAAGCCCCCTGAGCAACTTAATGAGACCCTGTCTCAAAATGAAAAATAAAGATGGCTGGGTACATAAGGTTAAGCATCTCTGGGATCAGCTATTTGTATACACACACACACACAAACACACACACACACACACACACACAGCTTTTGTAAATTGTTTCAGGTAAAATGTGATGGGTCAATATATTCAATGCTTTGAATATATTCAACACATTAAAATAATTTGTTATAACTACCAAGAACACATTTCAACTTAAGACTGTATAACGTCAATAGAATATAACATAGTAGTTAACAACACATGCTTGTGAATTTTGTTTTCAACTGGATAGGAAATTTTACATTTAAAGCATGTTCATCAAAAATTAATAGCAATCAAGGTGAACTGATGTTTCTCATGCAGTTTTGTTTCTGAGTATTTGTACTCTTATGTGGGTTAAATGAATTTGTAAGTGAATTTTTGTATGTTCAGTGAACTGGTGCCTTGCTGTGGTTAGCTACCCCTCCACATGACTTATTGAATTTTTGCATAATTCATATTATTTCCTGAAGCAGGAAATATATACATAAATTCTTAATAGAGATAATAAAAGTATTGTCAATATTTTTATCATTTTGTAGTTTCATAAAGACTGTCAGTTTTATCTGTGTTCCAAGTACTTTAACTAAATAGATGGATTTCTTCACAGAAGGTCAATTAGCAGTGATTACTGAAGAAGAGCAAAACCTGATTCACCAACCAGACATATGTTACATTTGTACTGAATGTTACACTTTAAAGTTGTTCACTTTGTTTTCATGATGTAAATTAGGCCAAATGAAATTAGCTTTCAGGCTTCCCCTTTTAGAATGAATATATTGCAATTTATATTTAATAATTAAGCATTTATTGTGATTCTGGGGAGTGAACCCAGAGCCTCACACAGATAAGGTTAGTGGTGAATCAAATACTCAGAATTAAAAATTATTTTCATTGATTATTTTCACAGCCTACAGTAACTTGTGGATAAAATTTATCACTGAAATTATGGCAGTTTTCTCTATATTGAATACACTTCCAGTTATATAGGCTTCTATGTGATGAAGAGTATAGGCGGAAATTTTATGATCAGATTATGTGAAACCTTCTCAGTCTTTGCTCCTTAGTTACCTGAAGTTTTTCTATCATTATTTGAAGTGGTCCATGAGCAAGGAATCTAATTAAGGACTATACCCTGTGAGCTTAAAAGTCAAGGTAAATTTAGAGGACTTTTCTAAAGTGTGGCTATTAGCTCAGGAAAATTTGCTTTATTGATTTGAGATAAATGGATTCATTTAAGCCAACTATCATGTGCATCATGAGAAGGAAGCACAGAATGAGAAGGAATATAAAAGTATATCTGAGTATGAGATTCCCAATAGTATTCTAATCATCAATGATTTCCAACATGAATATTAAATGTTTAGAAAGCAAATATATGTGTTTCCACACCTTTAAAAATAACAGTCTCCCATGTTTTATTCAATTACATTTTGCATGCTTTTTTAAAAAGTTGGATAAGTTTTGGAATGCAAGATTTTATCATATAAGTAGCACATACCCTCAGCTAATATCTGCTTTGGTACTTGATTGCAAAGCAGAAATCGATATATCCAGTACACTAAAATTTTAACATGTAAAACCAACAACCAACAAAAGACCTGGAGATATCATTTAAAAGAATGTCCTCACCTGAGGCTTCCCATTGTTATTGAATCATTAAGTTGTTACCTTGACCTAATCACAGTTATGATATATACAACTTGGTGAAGTTTATGTGACCTATTTAAAGAAATGTGTGATGTAGCAAGATGGAATTAATGGAGTTGTGTTCCAATCAATGGAGCCATACTTGGTCAGTCATGCCTGTCAAGACCTTTGAAGATATCATTTAATATTTTCATTTCTACTTCATTTTAAGTGGAAAATTAAGCTAAAATAGGTAATTACTTCCAAACCCTCCAGCTGTGCAGCTTTGTCGATAGTTATTGATTATGGAATCTGGGAAGTAGTTCATTTTTCAGAGTTGCATGTGAGCAACTCAGCAGTTTTATTCTGCCCCTCCTAAACATGGATAGTTTGCTTTTAATTTTCAGTGAGCACCATCCTCTTCCTTTAAATCCCCAGAATCCAAATGAGAGAAGTCAAAGGAAATGGAGGAAAGAGGAAAGCTAATGTTGCATTTTTCCTGAAGTTCCATAACATCTCATTCTCTATTCTGCCTGTTTAATGTTAATTCAGGTACCGCAGAAGAGTTCACTTTCCATGTACTCTAATTACTTTAGTCAGTGACATGGGAATTGAAATTGATAGGTGGCCAAGAGAGGTTGAAATTGAAGGAAAAAATTAACAGTCGCCCTTTTATATTTCAGAATATGGTTTGCTTCACTCACATCTAAAAATATTTAGTTAAAGGTAATGAGGAATTAAAGTAAGCACATACATACTTTTTATGGAATGAAATCCTGACAGTTAAACTGAATTAGTTCTAAACTGAATGAAAACATAAAAGAATTTTTATTGAAAATTACTAGCTCTCTTGGAATCGAATTTTCATGACAGGTTGAAGAACAATGGATGAATCATGGAAGCCAGGAAATCGAAACATCAGGAGAACTATGTGATGGTGCTCCTACTGCTACTGATGTGTTCATCCAAAAAAGGAAGAACCCAAAATCTGACAATCAGCAGTTTGCCACCAAGGGCAAAATTGAACATGATCGGTAAGTTTATGGATGCATTATCCAGTAGATAATAGTTATTCACATATAAAATGAATTCACCTTAGGCTTTATTTATGAGTACCCAATTTAACACCTTGACTAGCGTTATTCACCTTTGCATGATCAGAATTATGTAGACTAAGAAGATGATACTAGTTATATTATTGATAAGATTATTCAAAAATTAACAACCATGTTGGCAAGTGTGAGGAAAGAAACATGATTATGTATTATCCGTAAATGAAATTGGACAATACATTTTGAGGGGCACTTTAGTACCATGTATCTAAATTTGCAATACATCACTGTTTTAATCAACTACTTCACTTCTAGAACTAATACTTTCACGATCAGGGAACATAACTAACAAGTACTACATGCCCACATATACTAAGGATGTTATGTGTCAAAATGGGTGACCATATTTAATGCATAAGATATGTGCATACAGGTAATATATGCAATTTTAGCTTCAAACCTGCTTTGACAGATGTGAGAATACCTACTCCTGCTTCTTTTTGTAGTCCATTTGTGTGCAATATTTTTTCATACTTTTATCTTCCACATCTGAATGATATTATGAGATTAGTCTCCTGAAACCTGTATTTAACTGCATCTTGCTTTTTATTAATTGTACTCTGGTACATGTCTTTTACGAGAAGTTGAGAACATTACTATTCAATTTTATTATGTGTATGTGTTTTACTTCCTGTCATTTTGATTATCTTTAGAGTTAATTTGGTCTTTATTCACATTGAGAATATTAGTCTTCTTTTTGTTTTTTATGCCTCTTCAGGCTCCTTTATTCTGGAAGATTTCCACAGCATTGTTTGACCTATTATAAAATGAACATTTTTTTCAGTGCATACAATGTTTATGGTTTCTTAAGCATTGCTTCTATTTGCTGGCCTTAATGGATATATAATATTTTCTTTCCATGACGATACCATGTGTATCCAACTTTCTCCTTAAAAGATTATCTCCTTTGAGTGAAATCTTAGAAGTAGGAGCACAGTGTCAAAGGGTGTGGCATTTTACATGCTGATCTAGATGCCCAAGTGGCTAGAGAATGGCTTTCCTAATTTATAATCTCACCTTGAATGCGTCAATGACATTGGCATCCTTACCAACCTGATAGGTGAAAAATAAGATCTCAGTCTTCTAACAATGTTAGAAATGAACATTTTTTGACAATTTTTATTGAGAAATTTATTATTGAGCAACCATACAAGTTTTTAACAAAATAATATAACATGTGAATAGATTCTGGATATTAGATTTACCCACAGGAGAGCCAACAAATTACTGACCCTTATCCATCCTTCCCCTTCCCACAATATCTCTACAACAGTATTAGGTTATATAACATTACAACTTTTCTGGATTTCACACATGATAATAGACCACGTGCAACTTTTTTTTTTGTTTTTGTTTTGGATTAGATGATCAGTCTTCTAATGATATTTATCTATTTGGGAGTATTGGGATTTTCATATGGGGTGGCATCTTCTGTGTACATTTTTCCAACTCTCAAAATTGTTAGGTAGGTATCATTGAAAAAAGTAAAAATTAGCATAATATGGTGAAATGAAGTTTGAAAATTTCTTAAATTTAACATTGGAAAAAGAATAAAGATAGATACAAACCTTGGAGTAATGAGAAAAAGAAATAACAAAAAATACTCATAAATACAGGGCTTCTATGCAATGAATTGATCAAATCTTTCGGCAAACATGGATTGTAAACTTTTGCAATTAATATTCATTTTATAAACATTGGTTCTGGGGCTGGGGGTTGTTATATCTAACACCTCTGTGTTCCTCACTTAGCTTCCTGTGATTGAGGCTAGGAGGCAAATATGATTGTATTAGATCTCAATTTTCCTATCTCCCAGTTGAGTAGGATATCACAATTTGGTACTCAGAAAGTGTGTATTTCTTTATGAGGGTTGTGTGGAATTTTAAAATGAAACTTGCAATAGTTGGGGCATAGTCTTGCAAAACTATTGAATTTTGTTGGTAGATTCTTAAGATTTCATCCACACCCCCGTTTATAGGATATATGCTGATCTTTGACAGGCACCAGGGCCTCTAGGACCTCCCATAAAATACATTTGTAGAGTATAGGAATAGAAACTCTTCTGTGGCTACTTAATTTGTGTTCTCAATAGCTCTTATGTGGCACAAGAAAGGGTAGATTTCTCCTCTGGTAATGGAAGGCTGTGTCTGGATGGATATATCAATGTCTCTTGTTCAGTTACCACCTGGGATTTTTTTATTCAGTTGTTAATAACTTCCGTAATCCATTTCTGTCATTTCTTTATAATCACAGCTGTCCAGCACTTATAGATATTTATGGTACCATGTTTGACCATCTTCTTAGTCAGGAATAATTTCCATACCAACAGAAAGCTTTCTACTCTTGGAGCAAGCAATTTTTTTTGTTTTCATATACTGAGCCACTTCCCCCCACCAAACCTGTGTCCATTAAAACCAGTCGTCCTCTCTAATCATGAAATTTTCTCAAGTCATTATTGCTTTAATTTTAACTCTTCACCCATGAGCCATGCACAGTTGAGGTTAGTTTGAGCAACTTAGTGAAGCCCCAAACAAATTAGTGAAACCCAATCTTAAGAGGATATAAAAGGAAGTCAGCAAATGTAGCTCTATGGTAAAGTGCCTCTTGGTTTAATTCCCAGTACCTGAGGGATAATATATTTTCCACTGAGGTAGAGAAGTACAATATTGTGGCTACACATTACTTGTGCTTTCATTTGTGGCATTTATGATAGCTTGGGTGATGAACTGTTGGAAGGAATCACCAACAGCATTCCATTTCAAACCAATAAAATAGAAATATATAAAATGTAACATAAATAATGACTGTCATAACATAAAGTATTTCAATATCTGAAACTAAAAGGCCAAAGTTGATTTATTATTTTACATCTTAAGAGAGAGATATGCTGATCAGATACAGTCTCTTCTAACATAGCAGTCTGCTTACTTCATACAGGGTTTTGAAAAAAGTGCTGTTTCAAGATGGGCCAACTTCTGGAAGGTAAGTGTGCTGACCTCTGGGAAGAGTGGAATTTCAAGATCAGCCAATATTCATAAGGTCAACTCTCTGAGGTAAGAGGGTTGACTTCTGGGAAGAGTGAACTTTAAAGAAGAATCAACCCTCAGAATGTAATTTGGTTACCAAAGGTAGCAGCATGATTCTTCAAGTGATACCTTTGATGATCGGTTGGTGGTGAAGATCTATTTATTAGAGTGAGCCTCTCTGATTGGCTGTATTTTAAGAAGCAAATGAGTGTCTATTTGTCAAGTGAGGCACAGGTCATAAATTGATAATATAAGTTTAAATGTTGTTCGGGTGGTTAATTTTTTCCATTGCTAATAGTCTGTTCTTTGTGAAGAGGTAATCTTACCCAAATGTTTTCTGATTGAAGTCACTTTCCATCACCTGTTCAAAATGAAAGACATTTCGTATTCTGGATTTGTAAATTACTTTTGAAGTTTCACTCAAGAATGTTGGAACCGAGAAAAAGCAAGGTAGATTCCAAGCATTTAAAAGTATGTCACTTTATATATTATATTCAGATATATAAAAATGTTTTTCATAAGTATAAGAATTATGTCACTGTACTTGGGGTTTTTGTGGAAAAATGTAGTACCCAGAAGAGAAGTAAGGGGCTGGGAGATGGGTGGAGAAAAGTAGAGGGGTTCAGGGAAGTGAGGATATTAAGCAAATTATATTGCTGTATTGTGTGCAACTAGGAATACATGACAACAAATCCCATCATTATGTACAACTATAATGCACTATAAAAACTTAAAAATAATTGTTTACATCTCTTTCTTAAAATTATCACCACTTTATCCATTTAGATTGTCTTAATAATAATAGAATCTACCTAACCTTGCATTTATTTCTTCACAAATAGTTGTTGTCATTTGTTTGATTTTTGGCACTGTAACTCCTGTTGAGCTATTCCTGTTGTAATCTCCCAGGGGTGTTTTCAGGGTCTTAGCAATTTGTGCAGGTGCCTGATAGTTTGCAAAAACTCCTCAGGTTTATTCTCTGTGTAGTAATAACATTGATCTGTTGGTAAATCTAGCTAGTTTGTTAGTGTTATTTAAGTGGCCCAAACTTCATGCAAGTTTTCAAGTCAATGTATTTTCCAACAAAATCATAACTTATTAGAATAATGCTGTTTTTGAACTATAAAATGATATTTGGGTATAGGTTTCCATCATTTCTTCTTTCATGTTCTGTCTCATACTAATTTAAGTTTCATCTGAATTATCCATTCTTAGTTTTATAAACAAAACAGAAAACCTAGCCCAAATGTAATTAATGGCCCAGGTCTGACAGTTAAGCCTCCTTGGCCATTTAGTGTAACATGCAAGTTTAGAGCAGCACTGATCTCTTCTTCCTTGCTACTAGAGGTAGTTTACACTTTTCCTTTCAAGGCCCTAGGAAACACTTAATGCCATGGATGCAACTTTTGTACTTTGATCTTATTTTGCAAGCAGTTTTATTTGTCCCTACAATTTTGTTCACTCATCTCTTCTTGTTTTCAGATGCAAATTTTCATGTATTTATTCTTCTATGTCAAATTATATCAGATTTGGAGGTTTACCTGTGTCTTGATGCAGGGGATTCTGATTTTATTGTAGTGATCTGATACTTCAATACATCTTTTTTTAAAATTAGCTTTATTTAGTTGAGAAACTTGAATAAGAGAATTATACTTGTCTTAAAGTACACTATGATTCTGACTCTCCTGTGATTCAGAGCAGCGTGTTGTGTCTGCTGATTTGTGGTCATGTATCCTACCTGTTGCACATGCACAGACTTTGAATTAGGATAATAGCCAAGAAAAGGAAAAATGCATTTTCTGAGGATTGCTGTTTGTGATGTTTCAAAACCAAATCATCTCAGAAAAGGAACAATGATTTTTCATAGTTTAAAAATTTCAGCAGGCTGATGAGAATATGGGAAATGTTTAGCATAATTGGCTCATACTTTTATCATGAGAGGTTGAAAATATGGGAAAGTATATAAGATCCAAAGTTTTCTAAATTCATTTTTCTACATTTTCATTGATCCATTTATTTATACATGATATGATTTATTTTCACATATTTGTATGTGCATGTAATATAACAATATGGTTTGTCCACTATCACTCTGTCAGCACGTCCCCCACCCTCCCCAGCTCACATCCCGTGTTCCTTTTCCTCTGCTGTTCTTTGTTTAATGTTTTATTGATTTTTAAGTTATTCTTGAAAATAGAATAGAGTTTTTTCTTTTTAAAAAATGAGAGAGCAAGGGTAAGAGAGAGAAAGCGAAAATGAATTTTATTTTTTCATCTGGCTTTTGTCTCTCAAACACTTAGTTGTGTGTGTAGTCCTGGAGATTGAATCTGGATGTTTGTGCATACCAGCCATGCACTCCAAGTGCTGAGCCACCACTCAAGCCCCAATAGAATACACTTTATGTTTCTTTATTTGAAGAATGAATGAATGAAGATTTAGGACAAAAAAAATTTTTGCAAAAATTTTGTTGGGATTGTTTGATGGTAGAATCATTACAGATCATTTTAATGTATTTCAACTAGTGTTCCTACCTTGCTTATGAAGGAATTAAAGAAAACTGAAGAGGAACAAACTATCCCACTCTTGTGTGATAAGGGTGATTCTCTAGCTGGTGGTTGATTGCAAAGGAAGCATGTGACAATTTACGTGAAACATAGGAGGATTCAGAAAATTAAATTGATGACCTGTGGATGATGAGTCTCTAATGATGTAGCCTGAAATCTATTACAGATAAGCAAGCACCACAATGACCTTTCCCTAATCCACAAATCTTTACTTACATAGAAAAGCAATGGGCAGGATTTGTACCCCAGGCACTTCTTTTTTGTCTGCTAATTTGAGTGCTGCTAATGCACTTAATGTTTACAAAGTTTCCCTGAATTTATATCATCCTGTATAAAGACATTTTAGAATTATCACAGTGAATTATTCCATAGTGATTTCATGAAACATGCACAGATATTCAGCTTATAAAATGAGGTTAAATTTCAGTCTCTTGCTATTATTCCTGTTATAAAATTAAAAAGTTTCATACATGTAGAAGTTTGCATATTTGATTAGTATGAAATACCCTGAAGCAGATGAGATTCATCACAGAAAATATATTGCCCTCAAAATCTTTAGTCCTATAGTGGTCATTATTTAGAAGTGTAGACTACAGGGTGAAAACACTAAATCATAAATAACTCAGAAATTTCAAGAGCTCTTTTAGCTTAGTTTATAATTTAATGAATGTATTAATAC
>PVKS010048556.1:0-12351 GCA_004027875.1 Aplodontia rufa | reverse complement strand
AGAAATAAAAAGAACTGGGGATATAGCTCAGTGATAAAGCACCCCTGCCTGGGTTCAATTTCCTAGTCCCCCCTGCAAAACAAAAACAAAAAACCCCTAGATGAGATATTAAGTGGTGGCTCAGTGATATTGCACTTGCCTAGCATGTGCGAGGACCTGGGTTCAAACCCCAGTACCACATATACAACTAAGTGTCAGAGCAACAAAAACCAGATAAAAAACTAAATAAAGTTGATTCTCACTTTCCCTCTCTCTTAAAAAAAAAAAAAACACCCTAAATGTACCTGGAAATCACAGGAAATGCACTTTTTTGGTCATTTGTATTAGTTATCTATGGCTGCATCGCAATCTACCCCAAAATTTAGCAGCATAAAACAATACAAGGGTTAGCAGCTTAAGCAAGTACCTCTAGCTCAGGGTCTCTAAGAAAGCTGAATAAAATGTGGACCAGGGCTGTCGTCATGTGGAGGCTTGAATGGGGATGCCTGGTTTCTAGGTTCACAGCTGTTGGCAGCCAGCGGGTCCTCACTGTCCATTGGTTGGAGATCTCACATCCTTGCCACGTGGGTCTTTCCACAGAACAGCTCATAACTTGGCAGCTTGCTTTCCCCAAAACAGGCGAGTAAAGGAAGGGTAGTTGCCACAGTCCTTTTGTGCCTGAATTTTCAAAGTGAAAGTCATAATTTCCCCAAATTTTAGTTAGAAGGGAGTCATAAGATGTAGCTCATCTTTAAGGGGAGAGGATTTCACTGGGTCCAATACTAGGAGGCAAGGAGCATTTGGGTCATCTTAGAGGCTGCCCCCACATCATTTATTTTAAGCTGCATGACTCTGACATTTTCTCTTTCTTTGTCCCCTGGTGTTGGAATTGAACCCAGGGCATACTAGGCAGGAGCTCTACCACTAAGATACAGATCAGCTTTATATTTTCATATAAAGCTAAAGCCCCCTGACATCAAAGTTGAGAAGTGAGGTGACAGGTTTGCAATAAAAGGGATTCATTGGTTTTAGTTGGTGATCCTCTCTCCATGAAGAAAGGCAGTGTTTAAAAGAGGCATAATACGAGTTCTCTTGCTATCCATTTTAATATAAAGCAAAACTCGAGTTTTATGATAAATAGTCAAACATTCTTGGTATGAAGGTAAAATGGCACATTTTGGAACACAGTATCTGAGAAAAGTTAAAAATTAGTTTGCTTCAGTACTCAGTAATTCCATTTGTAGGAACATATCCAAGAAAAATAAAAAACAGTATGTCCAAAGGAAGACAGACGTTCACATTCATAATGGTCCAAAACCTGAAACCATCAAAATGTCTGTCAACTGTCAAGCTGACAAATGAGTATGTCCAGTAATGGAATACTATTCAGCAATGATAAGGAATGATATATGATGCATATAGTATAAACCTTAAAAAGATGATGCTAAATGAAAGGCAGCAGAAACCAAAGGTCATATGTAAGATTTCCTTTTTTGGGGGAGGGGCACTGAGGATTAAACCCAGGGGCACTTTACTACTGATCTACACCCCTATCCCCTTTTATTTTTTATTTTCAGACTACTTGCTAAATTGCTGAAGCTGACTTTGAATTTCCTATCCTCCTGCCCCAGTCTCCTGAGCTGCTGGGATTATAGGTATAAGCCACTGTGCCTGGTTAAGATTCCATTTTCATGAAATGTCCACAATAGGCAAATGTATACAACAAATAAAGCAGATTATTGGTTGCCTGGGGCTAAGGACGGAATCCAGGGGAAACTGCAAATGGGCATGGAGGATCTTTTGGGAGAGAGGAAATGTTTTGAAATAAGTAGCAATGTAAATTTACTGAGCATTGTTGAGCTGTACAAAAAATGGGTGAATCTCATAAAATGTAAATTATGCCTCTATGAAACATAAAACTTTTTCAATCATAGTGGATTAAAACTTGAGCTTTCTCAGCCTAAATGAATGAAATCAAGTTCAGCCAGGTCAACTTCAGGCCTTTTTTTTTTTTTTTAAGAGAGAGGGACAGTGAGAGAGAGAGAGAGACAGAATCAATTTTATTTAGTTTTTCATGAGGCCTTTGTTGCTCAAGACTTCACTGTGTACGTGGTGCTGGGGTTTGAACTCACGAACTCACGCATAACCACTGAGCCACCGATCCAGCCCCCAGCTTCAGGCCTTCTTATTCAATTTCTCTTTTTCTTTCCATCTACCTGGAACTTGGTCCTATGATTGAATTCTGGGAGCTTGATTAATGATATGACTGTTAAATCATTCAAAGTCAAAGAAAGGTGATTGTATTTCTCTTATGGCCCTTCCATTTTTGTTGTTGTTTGTTGTTTCATTATCCAGTTTTTTAGTTTCAATTTCCTTTTAATTTGTGTGTGTGGGGGGGGGCACTCTACCACTGAGCTACATCCCCAGTCCTTTCTCCTTTTTTTTTGGTTCTGGGGATTGAACCTAGGAGCACTTTACACTGGGCTATATCCCCAGCCCTTTTGAAAAAAAATTTTTTTTCTTAAATTCTGAGAAAGGGTCTCATTTAGTTGCTTCGGGCCTTGCTAAATGCTGAGGTTGGCTGCCTAGAACCTGCAGTCCTCCTGCTTAGCCTCCCTCAATGCTGGGATCACAGGCATGTACCACTGTGTCTAGCTATTGTTTTCAGTTTTTATTTTTTCTTGCAGTACTCAGGATTGAACTCAGGGGCCTCCTATCACTAAGCTACAATCTCCAGCCCTTTTTTTTTTTTTTTTTTCAATTTTATTTTCAGACAGGGTCTTACTAAGCTGCCCAGGGTGTCCTTGAACTTGCAATCTTTCTGTCTGAGTCCTGCACAGTCGTTGGGATCACAGGCCTTTGCCATAGTGCAGCTGGCTCCTTTGAGTTAATTTTTACAGGGGTTTGCAACTGAGTTTAAAGGGATATTACATTTCCTCCTCAATCTTTTTTTTTTTTTTTTTTGTTTTGTTGTTGTTGTCGTCGAGAGAAAGAGGGAATCAACCTTATTTCTTTCTTTATCTGGGTCCTATTTCTCCAACACTCAGTTGTGTATGTGGTGCTGGGGTTTGAACCCAGCATGTCAGGCAAGCACTGTAACTAACCCCCTGAGCCACTGCTCCAGGGCCCTCCTCAATCTTTTCAACTAAAGAGGGAAATAAAGCTGATTCCACGTTTCTTACTTTTTAAGGACCATTTTTGCCTAGACTATCCAGTAGGTTAATGTAATTCAATTTCAAATGGGCTACTGGAGACTCCTGGTGTAATCCTTCTTCAAGCTTTCCTAGGTCTTTACCCTTCATCTGGAAAATCTGTGCGGATTGTGGGGAATTTTGGTGTTTTTCCTATCATTTCCTGAATTAATTTCACTTTTTTAAAAAACTGGATGCATTGCTTAAAATGAAAAAAAAGTTACGGACTTGCTTCCAGTTGAATTGCGACACATTTAAAAAACGGACTACCGTGCTGACTGGCTCCCTAAGTTAAAGTAAAACTTCTAAAGGGGTCAAGGTCTAAAGTTCACATTCTTGTGAAGTCGGTTTTGTCTCCACGAAGGGAAACCCCATTATCCGCAGGCAGACCCCATTATCCATAGTTCTACCAATCACGTACACTTCCTTTTGAGTTTCATGAATGAGGAAAAAAGTTCAAGTGAGGGAAAACGGGTTCAAATCAAGGTCAGATACCCAACAGTTTTCTGGTTCTTGTGTTGTTGGGGTTGATAAAAATGGGGAAAAGTTAACCAGATAGGGGTGGCCCCAGGAGGTGGAGAAAGAAAGTACGCCTGCTTCAAAACACTCAGTGACTCTTGTGGGCCTACTGTGTGCCAGGCGCTGCGCGTACAAAGAAAACTACGGGATGCTAAATTCCCAGGGTCTGGGCGTTCCAGGCACTTTACGCGTAGCACGACTAGGTCTCCGCCCCGAAGACGCTCGCGCTCCCTTTTCTAGGTTGCATCAGGTGGGGGCAGACAAGGTCCTCCCCTAGAAGTCTGCAGACGTGGGGCAGAAAAGCTCCCCTCGCGTCCTCTAGGCTAGGTCGGCCCGGCAAGCGGAGACTGACACGCCCTCCGAAGGGCAGACCCGCCTCGAGGAGGGCAGGGCTGGGCCAGCCGGCCCTCACTCGACCCCCGCGAGCGCTGCCCAGCGCAGCGCCCTCTCCTCACGTGTCTCGCCCGGCCTGGGGCCGTCTCACGTTCTGCTTCCGTTCGACCCTTCCGACTTCCGGTAAAGAGTCCCTACCCTACACCTCGTGCCCGCCCGGCTCCGCCACCTGGCGCCGCTTCGAGCCCGGCCCCCAATGCGCTCGGCGGCCGCAGCTCCTCGGGGCCCCGAGGTGGCCACTGAGCCTCTCCGCCTTTCCGCAACCAGGTGGCCCGGGTGGCGCGCGCTCCCGCGGGCGGCACGACACGGCGGGAGGGGCGGTGGCGCGGCCCCGGGCGCGTATCCCTCCGCCGCCCCTCCCCCGCGCAGCCCCGGCCCCCCTACCTACGCGCCGTGCTCGCTTCTCTCCGCCTCAGACTGTTTTGGTAGCAACGGCAACGGCGGCGGCGCGTCCGGGCCAGGCTCTCGGCGGCTTCTCGGTCTCAGCAGACCTCCCCGCCCCTTCGTCCTCCTCCTCCTCCCCTTCGCCAGTTCGGCCGCGCCACCCCGCGCCTCCCCACTCCGCGCGTCCCCGCCGTGCTCCAGCGTCCCCTCGGCGCGCCCGGCTCCCGGCTGTCCCCGCCCGGCGTGCGAGCCGGTGTATGGGCCGCTCACCATGTCGCTGAAACCCCAGCAGCAGCAGCAGCAGCAGCAGCAGCAGCCGTCCGCAGCCGCCAGTGCCCGCAAGCCCGGAGGCGGCGGCCTTCTCACGTCGCCCGCTGCCGCGCCGCCGTCCTCGTCCTCAGTCTCGGCGTCCTCGGCCGCGGCTTCCTCCTCCTCCTCGGCTGCAGCGGCCGGCACAGGCGGCGGGCGGCCCGGCCTGGGCAGGTGGGTGTCGGCGCCCCTGCCCCCTCTGCTCTGGGCCTGGACCTGCCGGGGCCTCGCGTCCCCTCCCCCGCGGCCCACACTGCCTTCCCCGCCCCGTGACCGCTCCGCTAGGGGGGATGGGCTGGGGGCCCCGCAGTCGGGGTGGGGTCTCCGCCCGGTCTGCAGCCGCGGGTCTGGGGTGGGGGGCGCCGCGGGATTCTGCTGGGCTGGTCAGGCCGAGTCCAGCCTTCTGCAACATCTCTCCCTCCCATCCCCCAGACGGTCAAGATGGAGGGACGGGGCGTCCCCCTCCCCACTGAAGTGTTAGGAAGGGGTTCGCGGGGCTCAGCAATTGTCAGCCTCAGTTCCACGTCCCTTGAGCCTTCCCAGCCCCAAGTCGGGGGGATGCTCGGGCCGCGACCCCACCGGAAGGGTCCTGAGGTCCTGGTTCGTCTGCTGAAACTAGCCTCCCCCGGGTTGGGGAATAACGAGGGAAGGGCAGCCACTGGGCTCCTCCGGAGTCGTTAGGGGCCCCTGTCCTCCACCTTTCGGCTCGCGGTCCTGGCGAACTTGGAAGGACCGGGTGAGGTGGGTGGGCAGGGACCTCCCGCACGCTCTTCCCTTTGAACCTAAGGCGGCGGGGGCTCCAGAACTCTGCAGTCCCGGGCCCGGTGCAGTCTCCCGCAGCGTTCCGCCCCCCGCAGCTGGGAAGGGGTGGGAAGGCCGGCCCCCTCCGGGCCTCCCGCCTTTCCCCCGCAAGGTCTCCGGCGCGCGCGGGCGGTGGCCGATCCGCATTGCCGTTCCTGGCCGCGGAGGGGAAGGCGCCTTTGGAGATTGGTGGGCGAGGGCCGAACTCGGCGACTGGGGCTGCTGGTGGCGGAGGCAGCCGGGAGGCGACGAACTGCGCTTTTTCTCTCCAGCCCCCGACCCAGTTTTTCTAATTGTTGGGGGAGAGGGTTTGCAGCCCGGGACGTGCTGGGGGTTCCCGAAGGCGAAATGCGGGTGTTTCCTTGGGGTTTGCGCCCCCTCTTCCCTCCCCATGCCCAGGTTTGTGGTAGAAGCTGGAGGCTCGGTGTTGTCCCAGCTAACTGAAATGATTTGACTCTTAAGGGTGTGTTTGTGCGGGAAGAAGGCCTGCCCAAGGGTTGTCAGTTCGTATTTCACGAACTAAGAAAATGCTTAGTGTTCAAACGAAGCAAATGCCAGTAGACTCCATTCCTTTGTGGCTGGTGTCCTTAACTTGGGGAGTGCCGCCAGAGCTCACCAAGGGCACGCAAGTCCATTTCCTCTGTGCCCCGTGTCCATCCGTGCTGCAGGCACTACGGTGCCTCCCTCAGGCCTAGGCCTGGTTGGCAGGGCCAGTGACCAGCGTCCTCTTTAAATAGACATCCAGGGCTTTCCAAGGTGGGATAAGGGGATTTTTCATTCACTGAGTTTTCTTTTTGGAAACACATATTCAGCAATCCCTTTCCAAAGAATTTTGGTTACTGCAGAAGTTACCCATCAAGATGAATCGGAGCTGGGTTTTGGGAATTTTGATGCTGAGAACAGTTTTTGACTTGTAACCTCCACACTCCTAGTTTGCCATTGTCCGAAACACTCCAAACACTGCTTAGCCCAACCAGTTAAATGAAGTGACCATTTCCCCACTCAGTCCACCCAGGATTCTGTAATTTTAGTTTTCCTTTTTCAGTTTTCAGTGAAAAAACAATACAAAACAAAAACTTTGTGATTTTGATAGAAAAGTGTGCTTTGTTCCCCCCCTCCCCCCGTTATGTGTCAGGAAGAAATCTGTGGGGATATATTAAACTTATTCCCACAAAAAAAGTTAAAAGGAAAACTTCTAAGTTGGATTGATCCTTTTAGGCTTAAAATTAGGTTATAATAGAGATCTTGACCCAGGGTAGGTTGAGTGATCAAAGATGTTTGGAATGTTTTAGTACCATTGGTATCTTTTTTCTGTTACTTGAGGCTTCAGAAAAATTAATTTAGGTTTTTATTTTAAATTCTTTAACTTGAGGCATAAGTTGTCATTTTTTTTTTTTTTTTTTTTTTTTTAGAGAGTAGGACAGAGAGAGAATCCATTTTTATTTTTCACGTAGCTTTCCTTGCTCTGACAGTTGTGTACATGGTGCTGGGGTTTGAACCCCTGTACTTGCGCATGCTGGCAAGTGCCCTAACTGCGGAGCCACCGCTCCAGCCCTATAGTCATTCCTTTCAATGAAGTTTTGTCTAATGTATTGGATTTGTGGAATCTGTAGAAATTTTATGCTGTGCAGATTTTACAAGTTAACATACTTGTGGAATCACCTTACTGGGTTCTCTATAAATCATTTATAACTTCTAAAATAGCCTTACTTAATGTTTGTGTATATCAACAATTATAATAAGATTCTGGGTACAGGGGTGAAGAAAGAAAAAGTGGCATTGGGTTTGATATGTTTAAGATGTCAAAATATTCTTGAAAATCCAGAAATTCACATCTGCATTCATTGACATTTCATATCTGACTTTGTGTGAATGGATTTTTATGACTTTTAAAGGTGATTTATTCTGTCTTTATATACACTTGAAGGTAGATATTTTCTCTTAGGAAAGAACCAGTTTCATAAATTGGAGCATAATTTTACCTTAATCCATTTTTGCTTTCTTACCTTTTTGTTTCTGTATAGCTGTAGTGATTGTGTATGCTTTGTGGGCAGCTTTTTTCCCTTTAACATTGTATTATAAAATATTTAAAGGTTTTTACTTAACCATAAAAAATCTGTTAAATAAAATTTCTACTTTTGTTGGGTTTTGGGTTTCCACGTTTTTTGCTTTTATAGATAGTGGTGCAGTGAACATCTTTATACTAATAGCTTTTTGCTTCAGTGTAATTATTTCCCTAGAGAAAGGTCCCAGGAGTGGTTTTACTAGGTCAAAGGGCATCAAGATTTTTGTGGCTTACGTTAGCTATGACATATTATTCAGACTACTAAATAGTTTCTGAGGTCATGAAGAACTATAGAATACTTTTTTTGTAGTTTGTCAGATATTGTGGGGGTTTTCAAGGGAAAAGTTGCATGTACAATCAGGTGCATACATTACAAACATTCAAGTGCTTTTGTTAGTTACCTGACTATATTTGATTTTGAATTTGGTTCCTCTGAGGATTTAATGAGATTAATACATGAGAAGATACTGTGGAACTTGTAATCGATATTGCTAATGAAGATCCCTGGTTTATCTATTGTGCTGTTACTTTTACTGAGTAATGAAATTTCTGAGAACTGTTCTAAAGCATCTAAAGCTTTTTTTTTTTTTTTTTTTTTTTTTTTTTTTTTTGTCATTGTTGTTAACCCCCTTTTTGACCTGACAGGTTCTTAGTTGCTAGACTACAATTAAGTTATTTTGGTGACTTAAGAGCTATCACTGGCAGGGCTGGAGTGGTGGCTCATGGGTTATGGCGCTTGCCTGGCATGTGCGAGGATCCAGGTTTGAACCCCAGCACCATGGACACAATGAAGTGTCAGAGCAAGGAAAAGCTGCATGAAAAACTAAATAAAATTGATTCTTTCTCTTGCTCCTTCTCTCTTAAAAAAAAAAAAAAAAGCTATCACTGGTTAGTTTGTATCTCTTCCCCTTCCTCCACCACCTCCTTTTTTTTTTTTTTTTTTTTTTTTTTTAAGAGCAGGACAGTGAGAGAGAGAAACAGTCAATTTTATTTAGTTTTTCATGCTGCTTTTGCTTTTCGGACACCTCGTTGTGTTCGTTGTGCTAGGATTCAAACCCATGTACTCGCACATGCCAGGCAAGTGCTGCAAGCACCGTAACCTGCTGAGCCACTGCTTCAACCCTTTTGAAGACATTAAAAAAAAATTATTATTATTATTATTTTTTTTTTTTAAAGAGAGAAGGACAGTGAGAGAGAGACAGAGTGAATCCATTTTTATTGAGTTTTTCACATGGCTTTCATTGCTCTGACACTTGGTTGTATATGTGGGTGCTGGGGTTTGAACCCGTGTACTTGCACATGCCAGGCAAGCACCGTAACCGCCCAGCCACCACTCCAACCCCTAAAGACATTTTTAAGAGAGAAAGAAGAGAGAATCAATTTTATTTATTTAGATTTTCTTCTGGTTTTTCCTTCTACAGTTGTGTATGTGGTGCTGGGGTTCAAACCTGGGTCCAGGCAAGCACAATACTGCTGAGCCACTGCAGTAGCCCCCTCCTTCCTTTTTTTTTTTTAATGTTCTTTTTTTGGTGTTAAGTTGCTTAGGGCTTTGCTAAATTACTGAGGCTGGCCTTGAACTAGGGATCCTTCTGCATTAACCTCTGGAGCTGCTGGGAATACAGGCATGTGCCATGGTGCCTGGCCCTTTTTTTAAATTAATGGGTTTACAGTACCCTGTTCTCAAACCCTAAAAAATAACACTAGAATTTCTTTGAGTGCAGGATTCAGTGTGAATAGAAAACTCTATGATGTTGAGGATGGCACTCAGAGCCTCTGCCCTTAAAAAAAAAAATACTACTGATTTTTAGATTTGTGCTTTACTGCTTTCTCTTCAGACTTTCAGACTTAGGAATTGTGCTACAGTTGTTCATCATACTTCCATTAAGTTTTTAAGTTTTTATTTATTTTTAAAGAGAAGAAGAGAGAAATAATCAGTTTTATTTATTTTTTTCATCTGGATTTTGTTTTTCTGACTGTGTGAATGTGGTGCTAGGATTCAAACCGGGTCCTTGTGCATGACCGGCAAGTGCTCTGAGGACTGACCAAAGCTCCAGCCCCATACTTCCATTTAAGTGTCTGAGATATTCATCTCTTTAAATATCTTTTTTAGAAGGGCCTAAAACTACTACATTAAATGCAAACTCTTGTACAGCTGTGTACAAGGCAGGTATAGGTTCTCGGGGTATATCATGAATAAAACAAAAATAGTTGCTTTCCTGAAGTTTGTGTATATGTATATATTTACACATACATACAAATATCTATATCTAAATTATATACATATATGTCTGTGTGTGTATATATATATATTTTTTTTTCTTTTTTAAAGAGAGGAGAAATCAATTTAATTTCTCTAATACTTAATTGTGTATGTGGTTCTGGGGTTCAAACCCAGGTCTTTGAGCATGCTAGGCAAATGCTCCAACTGCTAGGCCACTGCTCCAGGCCCCTAAAGTTTATATTCTAACATGAGGCAGAAAAGACATTAAATTAGTAACCTATGTATAATATTAGAGAAGATTGACTGATATTTAGAGGAAAGCAGATTAAGGGTAAAGGAAGTTTGGGGAGAGTAATGGGTTGTAGTTTTAAATGCATTCATTCAGGTTTCATTGAAGAGGGTAACAATTGAATAAAGATTTGAAGAAGTCTGATATTTAGCCATTTAAATTTTGTGTAATTAGTTATGGTTTGATCTGTAATATATGAGGCTTAAACAGCACATCCTTCAACTCCTTTTTTTATGTGGACATTGATACCCCTTTGGTTAGAACCAAATCTGAAGGTAGACCAAAAAAGTTAGTTGACATTTAGGTCAGTAGGAGTACACTGTAGATGGCTGTTAATAAAAGGCCTGTTTCTTTTTGGCTTTACCTAATTAGTTTTGTTTTCATTCAAAGTACCTGGAGAAAAATGCACTTTTTAAATATTGGGCAAAAGCTTGCATCAAATTGCTTATCTGTGTCAAAGAAAAAAAAGTAATCCTGTAAGTTGTTCAGAGGTTTTGCATTCTGAAACATAGTGAAAACATTTGTGGGATCTATCATGGTGTTCCTATTTTGGTTAAATGTAAACTTGTATTTTCTGTTTCTTTAATTGGGAAGACAGTTTTAATTTTACACAGGGGATGTTAACTCATATCATAGCTATTTAATAGCCATATGTTTCAACTTAAAGGAGGATCTGATTTTTTTTGTCCTAACTAGTTACAGCTGTGTTAGAACTTTCTTTGACTATAGCAGAGAGAGAAAGGAATTTTTTAAGATTTTTCCTAGAATTACAATTTTCTATTTTGGCTGGTTGGTAATAGTGTTTTGATATTGTATAAAGAGTTGGGCTAGATTGAAATTGTTTTTGTAGCATTTTGAATGATTGTGACAGTTTCAGGAGATGCAAATAGAGTTTATTTACTAGCAGGCCTACTTGCTGCTGTGTATATGTTTTTCTTTAAAAAAAAATTTTTTTTTTTTTTGGTGCTGAGGATTGAACCCAGAAGCATTTAACCACTGAGCCCCCTCTGCAGTTTTGTTCATACAGCATGTTGCTAAATTACTGATAGCCTCCTTTAATTGCTAGGCTGGCTTTGAACTTGCAGTCCTTCTATCTCATTATCCCCGAGTTGCTGGGATTACCACTACCCCTGGTACTGCTATATCTTTTTTTTTTTTTTTTTTTTTTTTTTAAAGAGGGGACAGTGAGAGAGAGAGAATCAATTTTTATTTAGTTTTTCACATGGCTTTTGTTGCTCTGAGACTTTGCTGTGTACGAGGTGCTGGGGTTTGAACTCAAGCACTTGCCCATGCCAGGCAAGCGCTGTAACCGCTGAGCCACTGATCCAGCCCCCTGCTACATCTTTTTAATTGAGAGTATTTGGGTTTTTTGAAGGATTTCTGGGGCATCTATAACTGTTACCATACTAAGGTTTTATGAAGTCTCTATTGTTGTCTGTTTTGGAAGAGTCACTAAAAGTAGACTGCTGGGCTGGAGCAGTAGTTGTAGCGCTTGCCTGGCATGCGCAAGGACATGGGTTCCAACCCTAATACCATGTACAATGAAGTGTCAGAGCAGCTAAAGCCACATGAAAAGCTCAAGTTGATTCTCTCTCTGTCCCTCTCTTCTTTTGGGGGGGTGTTGGTACAGGGGATTGAATCCAGGGTTTTGTTGTTTTTTTTTTTTTTTAAGAGAGAGGGACAGTGAGAGAGAGACAGAGAAAGGGAGAAACAACTTTATTTTTAGTTTTTCACATGGCCTTAGTTGCTCTAACACTTAGTTGTATACGTGGTGCTGGGGTTTGAACCCTGGTCCTCATGCTTGCCAGGCAAGTGCTGAAACCAATGAGCCACCGCTCCAGCCCCTCCAGGGGTCTTTTAACGCAAATCTACGTCCTCAGTCCTCGGTTCTTTTTATTTTTGAGTCTGGGTCTCTAAGTTACCGAGGCTGGCTTGGAACTTGCTTTTCTCTCACCACAGCCTTCGGAGTTGCTGGGATTACAGATGTGTTGGGGTAGCACCTGGCTCTCCTCCTCTTAAGGATGTTAGACTTTAAAAGTAGTGATTTTTCTTTTTAGAAAATATACTCATCAGGGCTAGAGCGGTGGCTCATCGGTTTTGGTGCTTGCCCTACAAGCACGAGGACCTGGGTTCAAGCCCCAGCACCACATACACAACTAAATGTTGGAGTGGAGCAATGAAGGCCATGTGAAAAACTAAA
>PVKS010048555.1:0-12361 GCA_004027875.1 Aplodontia rufa | reverse complement strand
AGTAACCATTTCCTCATCTCCAGGTTCCAACTTTCCTCTGTCCACTGCCCAGCCAAAGCTACAGAAGGCAGTTGCACCCCAGTAGCACCGATGAGAAGGTGTGTGGGGGATATGAACAAAGAGATGGAAAGGAGGAATTGCCCAAGAAGAAGAATTACAAGAATAACAACAATACACGATTTCTTTATTAGGGGATTTTCTACCAAGAAAAGGAATGTGGTTCTGTGTATCTAGTAAATTATTTTAACAAAAGATATGCAACGAAACCTGACTTTTCTAAATATACAAATGTTGTGCCCTCAATTTGTTGACTTCAGCTCTACCTTTTTCTCTTTCTGCCTATTCTTATTTTCTTACAAAGTGTCCTTTTTCAAAGTACCCATGACATGGATGTATATATGTGAAAGTTGGAATACTGATTTAGATATAATAGCAGTGGTTTAAATAACATATAAGTCCATTTTCCTCTTGCACGACATCTGGGGCATATGATGCCCCACACTCATGGGGCCCAGGCTCCTTCCACCTTACTGCTTTTTCACCCGCAAACACGCACCTTTCATCTCATGCTCCAGCTGCTCTTATGTCCATAGTCCAGCTAGCAGGAAGTAGGAAAAGAACGTTCTTCCATGTAAGAACGTGAGTCAGAAGTTGTCAGTGGAAAGCTGTCACTTTATTCCCATCCCCATGGTCAGAACTTTATTAAATGGTCACCATACCTAGCTGCAAGGGAGGGTGGATGATGTGGACAGAAATATGCCCCCAGACAAAATTACATTATTATGAAGAAGGGAAGGAGAGGTCTTGCAAAATAACTAGCAATATGTGGCAGATAAGGCAAGAAGAAATTTTATCCACAGTTTGGCACTGGGGACAGCAACAGTTAATGCAACCTGGAGAAATCAAGGCATTATCTCAAATAATCTTTCTTATGTGAAATCATTGATGGTAGCTGATTCTGTTCTACCAGGAGAGAACATTACAGTCCTTAGCTAAGCTATTGTGAAAGTATTGTCAGAGGTTGTTGGGGAAGCATGAGAATGGGTAGCTTCATGACCTGGCATTTTATTTTACAAGGAATAGATCCATCTTATAGGTATAATCACATATATTTGCTATTCCAAATTATTTATGTGACCAAAACCAAGCTGGATCCAATGTGACAAAAAACAGGTAGAGGTATTTCTGAGAACTTCTTAACAAGCCCAGGTGATAAGATGGGCTCAAGAAGAGGCCTTTTTATAGAATAGGTTATTTATAGAGTTGGCAAAGACTAAGAAACATTCAGCTCTTTGACATTTGATGGACTGATGGGTGTGTGAGGCTATGTTTGTACAATGATTGTCAGCACTGGAATTGGGGTGGAAGAAACTCAGGATTGTGAGGGAAGTGTCCTCAATATTTCTTTTCCAAGCCATCTAGCTTGGGATGGAGCGGTTGGGTTTTGAAGTGTCATAATTTGAAGTCATGCAGTTTCCAACACAGGAGAAGCACAATTGTATAGAGCAACCAGATACTTTCTGGCAAAAGCACCCCACCACTCAGGGGTTCTTTGTCCTAGGCAAAGGAAAGGATCCTATTCTTGGCCCAGAAAAGTGTTGCTGGGAAAGGAAGGTATGCTGCATTGAATAGTAACTGGGGGCAGGGAAGGTGGTCAGGAGCACATAATGGCCTCTAATGCAATCACCTGGGAAAGGAGAAGCTCAGAGCACTGCCCCAATTCCTTGTTCTTGCGCTGAGCTGCAAAGTCCTTCCAGCAGTTCAAAAGAGAAGACAAGAATAGTTAGCCTCTACCATAAGAACAGGAATGGATAAAATTAGGTTAGTACCAATGCTCATGATGATGATGATGATTAATAATAATTATATCTGTCATGCTTCTTTAATAACAACATATTTATGCCTCGCCTATGTGTAAAAGGGATCTGAGCCAGCATGCATTAAAAAGCATGGCTATAATAAAATATAGCCCATTAGAAGTATAATAAAAAGACTTAGCAAAAGAAGTGGAAGAAGATAGTGGTGGAAGATAACTTATACCATAAAACTTAAGATAAACAAGTACTGCAAACAGGAAAAAGCCTGAAGTTCCTGGCAACTAAAGCAAAAAAGAAAACACAAATAGGTTGCCTATTTCTCATTGTTGAGTAAGCAAAAAACTCACCAGGTAATATAGGGATGATGGGGATAACAATTGGTCTTGTTGATTTTTATATAAAGGTCATCATGGAATATCATGAGAAGAAAAGCAATGTTAAAATTAGAGTTTTATTTTATTGGTGCTGTCAGTGGAACCTTGCTCCTTTACATGATAAGCACACACTTAGTCATTGCTATGCCCCAAAGTTCTCCTTTGAGTCTTTCTTGTACTTATCTCCTTTAAAATCCATATTAAGTACTAATTCTGTATGGGTGATTTTAGGAGTAGAAATACATATGTATGTGTGTAGCTATGAACATAAATAAATGTATGCATGTGTGATACCATGATATATTGCAAAAACCCAGCTTTATCCAGAAATAAAACTTGGAAAGCCTTGAAGAATTAGAGGCAGAAATGTTCCTAGAGTATCATCATCAGTTGACTCAATCAGCAAGTCCTCTCTAAAACAGAGTAAGAGTGTGTTTTCATAAATGTTGACACTAGCACAGATTAACGTGAAGATCATCCACTGCCCCTCTTTTCTAGCTCTATTTTCATCATAAATAATGCAATCTTTTTAAAAAAAATGTCCAGGTTTCCATATGAGCAAGGACTCTTGTTACAATGAAGTAAAACTCACTGAGACCTGGCTTAAGCCATTAGGGGATTTACTGTCTAGGTAACACAAGTCCAAAGGAGGGCAGGAATCAGGACTGATGAACCAGTGGTTTGATGATGTTGCCAAAGACCCATCTACTTCTGCTATTCATTTCTGAGTTTCATCCTAAGACTGACTATTCTGGAGCCTTCTCATTCACATCTATTACGAGAAGATTTTAGAAAGTTCCAGGACTCTCTTCATGATTGGTGGGACTGAAATAGGTTCCATGCTTAACCCTGAACCTGTAATGGTGCTAAGGGAGGAGCCTTTGAGGATTTTCAGTGGCCTGAGCTTTCTGGCCAAGTCCTAGAGCCAGAGTTGGAGGTATTTTCTGGCAACAGATGTGAGATAATCAGGAGAGGTGTGATACCTCAGTTAAGATTATGGTATTATGGAAGCAATAACAAAGTTCAGAGTGCAACCTTAAAGATCTGGGCATTTATTGTATGTTATGGAAATGTACAAGTGGAAAGACTGTATTAGATGATGTTTTAATTTACTCTATTATTATTACAGCTTTAATTGAACTTCATGGCAATGAAGAGAAATAAAATCCACTTACGTGCTGGTTGTCACACCCAGGACCTCTTACACACTAGGCAAGTACTCTACCTGTGAACTATACCCCAGCACTCATGCTCGACATTTTCAAAAAGGATTTAATTGTATTGATAACATCAATTCAATTTTGCATTGTTTTTATTCCATCCCAGTGGCTGTATCATACTCCATTAAGTGACTCAGTGAGATCATAAGTGACTTAACCATTGCCCCTCTGCGGGACATTTAGGTGGCTTGCAACTCTTGATATTATAAACAACACAGGTAACATGCTTATTCATACTTGTGATTTTTCCTTGTTTGGGACTTGTCTATGTCAGAGTATGGTTCTTGATACAGATTTACATACTATTATCCATTTGACACCAGAATGAAGACATCTGAAGCTCCTTTTACCATGGAGAATTTTGAGTTTACCAAGTGTTTTCACAATAAGTTTTCTGACTCAGACATTAAACCTTCAAATAGAGTTTGCCATACAGGACATGAATGTAAACTTGTACAATTCTAACTCTTTGGATCAACATATGGAGGAAGGGTCAGAGTTCAGAAAGATTTAGGGCAGTAAACTGATACTTTAGTGTAGGGTAGAATGGTGGGTAAACCCATTGTCCTTGGAATAAAGCAGATATGAGTTTGAATCCATATTCTCTTTGTTTGAGTCCATGTTCTATTTGTTCTATTATCTTTAGAAAAGTTGTTTAATAATATTCAGGGTCTCAGTTATCTGCATAAAAAAATGATCATTCCTACTTTATAGACTTTTGCCAGGATTGTGGGAGAAATATACACAAAGCCTGGTGACTAATAGAAGTCTTTTATAATCATTCTTATTATGATTGAGCAACTGTGAATTTGATCCCAGACCAAGGCTGAGAGGCCTGTGTCAGGGTGGGAGAAAGGCTCAGGTCCAGGGACCAAGATTCAAGGATCTGGTAGGGAGAAGAAGATGCAAGGCATGGTGGTGGTCATAGCCCTAGCCAGCAGCCCTTCCCTTTCTCTCTCTCCCTCTTTCTCTCTCCTGTCTTCTTACCTCTTGGTCTTTGGGCCACTTTTATAGACCCTTTTTTATGTACAATTCAAATAAAGAAGGCACACTGCCAACAGGTTACCTCCACGGATACGTGCTCACAAGTTCATGCTTATGGCCTCAGTATTGATGCTGAATCCGGCCTTGGCTACACATTAACCACAACATAGCCAATTCTCAGCCTTGGCTATATACTAAAAGCAAAATAAAACAGCATAGCGTGCTGAAAGTCTCAGTGAGGAGGACTAACTGTAGCCATTTTTGGACCTGCTCCAACAGCATGAAATAGCATGTGTAGCAGAATTTCATTTCTGCCCACCCTTCAAACCAGATGTTCTCTGTATTCAATGATTGAAACTGTCTGGTTTCTGAATCCCTTTCAGGGCATTTTCATGTAGTTGTTGCCTAGTCTCTGAAAATAGAATGAAGTTGTCAAAATATAGTTCCTTACTGACAACCTGGCATATGACACACTAATCAAAGTCGGAATTCTTCATTCTCTGACCCAGTGTCACCTTTTTAAATACACACAGCAATTCCTTTCCTTCCCTGAAACTTAAGGGAAGGAACCCCATGGTTCCTTGTCTACAGCAGAGTTCCTTGTCTGCATTCCCAGCAGGGCACTGGTGTTTGTGAAGTGGCCCGTTTCATGGCTGAAAGCACAAGTGACTGGGAAGGGCTGAATCTCAAGGAGCCTGAGTTTTGCCCCTGTAACTTCTCTCCTTTGGCTCTAGTCGTGTCCTTGGAGAAGTACAGAATCAGTGTAGGGTACAAGCAGGCAGATTTGGAATTCAATCCTGGCTCCATTAGGTGTTTTCTTAGGCAAAGGAAATAAAATTTCTGAGACTATAAAATGAGGATAATACTAGCACTTGCCACATATGGTTTTTGTCAGATTAAATGAAAATGCCCCCAGGCACATATCACAGGCCACCAATCAGTGTTCAGAGGCAGTGTGGCTCTTCTGGCCATTTCTTTTCTGGATATGGATACGGATAATTGGGATATGGTATGTGAAGTCCCAGTCACATTCGGGACTCTCTGAGCCAAGTGTACCAGTTAGGCAAGCTGGTTCTTCTCAGTAAAGTCAAACTAGGACCCTTATTACCTGAATAGAAACATATGATGGAAGTGGGAAAGGAAAGCACCAGCAAAGACCAAAAGCTCTTTCAACCTTCATTTACCACAATGCACCCAAAGGACATGACGTCCTCAGTGACTACCACTGTTTCAGGGGGCAATGGATTCAGTGCCTTTCCCCTGGGGCAGAGGACTGTGGAGTTTGTGAGAACCCAGGGAGGTTCCAAGAGCCCTCAGGAGAGGAGCATTTCCCTCTTTCCAACTCCTGCTCTTGAGATTGACACTGAAATGTCACTGAAATAGACATTGGGAAGCCCACTGCCTCTTTGGACATGGTAGAACTGATTGATTACAGCAGGTCAAGGAAGTGTTTCTCAAAGTGTGATCCCTGGACCTACCACCAGTATTGTTGGGGAATTTATTAGAAAAGCAGATGCTGGGCTGAAACGGTGGCTTGGTGGTTATGGTGCTTGCCTGGCATGCGCAAGTATACGGGCTCAAACCCCAGCACCCACATACACAGCTAAGTGACAGAGCAACAAAAGCCATGAGAAAAAACTCAATAAAAATAGATTCTCTCTGTGGCTCTCTCTCTCTCTCACTGTCCTTCTCTCTTAAAAAAAAAAAAAAAGGCAGTGGCAGAGCACTTGCCTAGCACACGCAAGGCGCTGAGTTCAGTCCTCAGCCCTGAAAAAAAAAAAAAAATGAAAAGAAAAGCAGATGCTTAGCTCCACCCAATCCTACAGCAATGTGTTTTAACAAGCCTCCCAGGCGATTCTGCTGAAGGGTAAAGTTTGCTCATCAGTGGGGTAAGGAAGGAGAGAAAGCCACAGTAGCTGGAATCATTACCCATCGAGCAACCCTGGGCTCCCCCTGCCCTGCTTTTGGGTGCAGATTGCAGCAGCCTCTGAACCCAATGCCCATCGGATGTTCTGAATGGGTGATGGGGAGACTGAGTTCTGCCAGCACGATTTCTACCGCACACTGTGTAAGGGTTACTGGCCAACAGTGCATGCCCATTAGGCCAGCCAAAGACTGGCTCCATTTCTCTTACCCAAGACTTGGATGAATTTATTGTTCTCCCCTTTGGCCTAAGGAATGTTCCAGCTTCTTTCCAGCATCTATTAAATAGAAGTTGTCTTTGACTATTTTGATGACATTGCTTTTAGGGGCAAACAGGGAGTCATAACATGTTACTCAATTCATAAATGATTCACTTATTTCATTCTACCCAGTATGATAGTTATTTTTTATTTTTTCAGTGTTCCTTCAGCTCAAAAGGTCTCTGAGAACCAATTAAACCCTAGGCAAACGCAAATGAATAAACATAGTCCTTGTCCCTGAGGAGCATACAAAACAACTGGAACTACTTATTGAGCACCTCTTGTTTTTTATGGGTTCTAACGATGTCACCTTTAATCTTTACAACATTGTAAGAAAGATATTATATTTCCCATTTTAACCGAGAAAGTTGAGACTTAGAGCCCAAGTTTATATTGCAAGTGTCAGAGCTGGGATTTGTCCAGGTCTGTCTTTCTCCAAAGTTCGTGCTCATTTGCTACACCAAGTTCATTCCAGGACATGTCTTCCAACAGAACTATGCTCTAATAAATGGATCTTACTACCATTCCAACAAGTTAGTCCATGAATAGGTTTTATAGGAAAAGAGGAAAAATTGTGGTTCAGAATCCATTCCAGAGTCACATATTGCATTTAGTTTGCATGTTTTTTGAAGTCTCTTTTAATATGGAAAAATTCTTTAGTCATAGTTTGTCTTTCATGAGCTGGCCAAAAATTTTGAGTAACAAAATAAATAATAATAACAAAGTTTAACCAATAATGGAAAACCCCCAAAGATGCAAGAGTTCAAAATTATATACATAAATGAAGAAAGGAAGGTGGAAGGGCTTGGATGTAACTCTGTGGTAGAGTGCTTGCCTAGCATGTGCATGGTCCTCTGTTCAATCCCCACCATGGCAGGAGGAGGAGGAGGAGGAAGAAAAGAAGAATGAGTAGGAAGGAGAAGAGGAGGAATGTGGAAGAAAAACTAAAAAATGCAGTAATGATGATGGAATAAAAATACTCTATTTGATATCCATATTACTTATAATCAGACAAAACAATGGATACTCTAGGGAGTCGCATGGGTACCCTATCTAGGTAGCTTCTCTGGCTCCATTCCTGTTTCTCTCAGGGGAATGGAGATGGGAACCATGAGAAGGACACAGCCTCTGGGGTTGTTTTCTAGGGACCTTATGGAATGACAAGCTCCAGTGTGTGTGACTACACCAAAGCAATGTCTGAGCTCTTCCTGCACACTAGTCAGACACTGGAGTCTCCCCCAGGCCTTCAGCAGCATGGCAGACTTCTGGGACCTGAGTATGAGATCTCCTACCCGCTCCCCTCTCCGTCTCAATGGCCTGACACAATAGGCCAGAGTGCAAGGACGTCAGACAATAGATGAGGACAAATGTTCAAAGATGAGGTCTGCCTGGAATCAGGTTGTGTAAGATAGTCAAGCTGAATTCATAGGTTAGGCTGCAGTTCAGTGGAGGTGGTATTGATCT
Source organism: Aplodontia rufa (assembly GCA_004027875.1). Lineage (NCBI taxonomy): Eukaryota > Metazoa > Chordata > Mammalia > Rodentia > Aplodontiidae > Aplodontia > Aplodontia rufa. Next base: position 4,319 of record PVKS010048555.1, on the reverse strand, counting down.
GAGAACCAAACCAGGAGTTATACTAGAAATGGGAATGGGAATCTGTTTTATATAGAGTCAGCTCAGGTGCTGGTCGAGGTTCCTGGGTCAGCTTTGAGGGCTCCAACAAGAGACCAAAGGCAAGATGGTGGCCGGGGAGTGAGGATGAAGATTATTCTCACAGTAGGAGTCAGGAGGAAGCTGGATCAGCCCAAGCCAGCTCGTGGTCCGGTTTGCCCAGGGCCCACTCCTGGACCAGAGCCTGGGCCCCACTCCCACTTATTCATCTACTATGAGAAACTGCTGCAGTGGTTCCAAGGTTGTGGCAGCTGCAGGTCTGCAGTGATTCCTGTGTGGTGCACGAGGACTTCCGTGAGGACATTTTGAGCTGCTACGATGTCTACTCTCCAGACAAAGTAGAGCAACTCCCGTTTGGACGCCTCAGTGGCACAGCGAGAATGAGCCCCTATCAAGGCCATAGGGATACTCCCTGAGCCTGACACTGTCCCAAGGTGTGGGATCCATTTCCACTGAGTCTAAGGAGCCTCAGGAATGGACTTGTCATGGGAATTGGCAGGCATTTCCCTGAATTCCAAATGTGACTCTTTAGGGACTTTTGTGCATGTCACTCAGGAATAGAGGAGGCATGTTAGCAAGCAGGTCATAGACCCTGATCCTTTCTCACACATAGGTCATAGTTACACAGATATTTCCCTGCAGGCAGTCCCCACAAGGAGAGCATCTCTACCCAGAAGGCTTTGCAAGTGTGGAGAAAGGATGAAGTTGACACTGCCACGTGCAGAGTCACGGTGGGAGAATTTGCCCTTGTGACTGATGGGGGAAGCAAGGGGTCAACTATGCATGAAATAAGAAAGGGAAGGGGATGGGAGTGCATGAAAGAAGGGACAGCAAATAAGGGCCAAGGTAGGAATTTGGGGACCATACAGAGAATCATGGGTTCAAACAGCCGGTTGTAAATCCACAAAAGCAGAAAGAATCTTTTCTGGATTTATAGTTGAGATGCTTCTTCTGGCTAGGACCAAAAGTGGGTCTTGGCTTTGTCATCCCCAGCCTTGAGTGACAGAATGAAAAATGAGGAGATCTACATTTGAGTTTCAATACTGTCACTATAGAGCTGCTATCTTGGAAATCTGAGTCTCAGTTTCCTTTTCTGCAAAATGTGAACAATGTTTTCCCTCCCTTCTGAAATAGCAGTTAATATCAAAAAGTTATGTATATGAAATTATAGTTTATATGCAATATATACATTAGTGCTATCACATGTAATATATTCATACTTTACATATATATTATGCGTATAGATACATGATATATGGGGAACTATAAAGCTCATCTTGGAGATGAGCTTTTGGGCTGGCTCAGATGGCTTTTTCTGCAGCAGGACTTCTCCCACTCAGGGAGGCTCACAAGCTACAGTGGAGACGGCTACTATCTGGAACTTCCAGAGTCCTGACAGGCCATACAGAGGCATTCACAGACCTTCAGCAGGGCCTGTGGCTGGACAGGGGCACTCGGTGGTCTTCACTGAATCGTCTGTCAACAGTGCCCACATCTTTTCTGCATTCTGAGGTGGGCCCTTTCCCTGTTGTATCCTTCCAGCCTTGGTTCCTGGTCCCTCTCTGCTGTGCTTGAGATCCTTCCCTAAATGTGCACCCTGTGGGGGGTTGGAGTAGGAGGAATTGTCCAGCCCACCCCCCAGCCACCTCCCCTTCCCCACAGACTGGTGGTGGAGTTCCCAGGCACAGGAGGTGCCATCGTGTTCTGGAAAATCCACAAGTGGGCCCTCATGAGATCTTCTGCATCTTCATCTTCTGCTAGCTGGTGCAGGAAGTCCTGGAGCTCCACATGCAGCAGCTTTGCTACCTCAGCAGCATCTGTGGTACACTGGAGCTGGTGGTCACCTTGGAAAGGGACACATGTTTGGGACATGGGGCATATGAGGGGAGAGGGGCCTCTTCCTTTTGGACTGAGCCCTCTCTCCTGAGTTTGGGTTGAATCACCGTGCCGAAGGTCCCAGAGAGTCAGAGGCTGCCCTGACTCAGCCCTGGGGAAATTGCCTTCCACATGTGCTCCCCTCCTCTCCTATGATCCAGAACCTGCTCTTTTCTTTATGCCCTTGATTATCTGTTTCTCTTCTCTCTTTTGGATTTATGCTTTGTACCCTTGAAAGCCCTGCCTTTTGTCTTCTCTTCTATTCAAATATTCTACCCCTGCTTCTTCATCTTCTTCCTGTAAACAGGACACACTGGTTTTCTAACCAAGTCTTGGAAGTGGTAGGGCTGGAGGGGGGACCCATGTTTCTTGACTCTGTCTCCCTATGGTCCTTTACAACCTATACATTTGCCACTGGACCTAAAGCCTTCTCTTGGGCTTTATGACAGTTAAGCTGTTCCCAATCACCTTCTCTGGTTTCATCTGAACCTGAACTAGTGAACACCTCATCAGGGAGGGTTGTTTCTTGCCCACCTCTAATGATAAGGTGTTAATGTCTTTGTAGTAGGGTTTTTGACTGTTTGTGGTTGGTTTGGTTTGGTTTGGTATCTGCTTGAGCATCTGAAGGAATTTGTTGGTTAACTATCATACAGTACCTCATTTCTTTAATATTGTATTCCAGCCCTATGCTATCATTCACTTTTTTTTTAAGAGAGAGAGGGAAAGTGAGAGAGTGAAAGAGAGAATCAATTTTATTTTTCCCTTGACTTTTGTTTCTCTGACTCTTCATTGTGTACGTGGTCCTGGGGTTTGAACCTGCGTATTAGCTCCTGCCAGGCAAGCGCTATGACCGCTGAGCCACAGCTCCAGCCCCCACCTAACTAACTTTTAAAGAACATTTTACACAATATTTAAGATACTCACAATGTGTTTCAATTGTGTTTAATGCGTGAGAGGTACTTAAGATCACTTCTTGAATAATGCCGAAGAATTGAGGTGGGCAACCAGGGGACTCAAGGTAAGACTGCAAGAGAATGCAGTGATACTCTGGGAAGCATTTTATTTTTTGTGATAGTTTGCAATTCAGCTGTGATGGTTTACAGTTCAGCAAGCAAAAACACATCTTAAAAAATTTGTAACGAGGGCTGGAGCGGTGGCTCAGCGGTTGTGGCAAATGTCTGGCATGTACACAACGAGGTCTCCAAGCAGCAAGAGCCACATGAAAAACCAAATGAAATTGATTCTCTCTTTCTCTCTCTCACTGTCCCTCTTTGTTTAAAAAATAAAATTCGTAATGAATGCTTTGTTGATGATATCCAGTCTGTGTAACATCGTTATCTTTCTACTCTTAATGTCCTGCATCCTTCACCTGAACATGAACTCCTAACTTGTATAACATTGTTATTTGCACGTGGAACTTAGACCGCAGGCGTTCCTGTTATGGTCTGATATCTCAGGCATCCCTAAGCAGTTTAGTCCCAAGACCTCAAGTTCAGTACTGCATGTTGAATTTTAAGTGAACTTGTTCCTATTCTATCCCTCATTCTATCCTAGAAGTCATATATTCTCCACCAAGTTTAGTAAACGATAACAGGAAATCTATGGCCTTGGGTTTCCCCCTACTCAATACTATGTTTATAATATTTCCATACGCTGATACATGTATCTATACCAACTCATCAATTCTCCTGTTGATGGACATTGACTTTATTTTCAGTTCCAGAATTAGAATTTCTGGGGCACAAGATTCAAACGTCTATGACTCGGCAAGATGTTGATAAACTGTTCTCCGATACAGTGGCACCAGCTTGCAGTGTCACCAGCAGCGTGCAGGGGCGTCCTCTGTGCCACTTCCCTACTTCCACCGGTGAATCACGCCCACTGGGCAAGCTTCTCCAGCAGCTTCAATTCCCACTGCTCTATCTCAAGGGTCTGCTATTCCCGCCAAATTGTAATTCTCCCTGGGCCCTGATCCGTTCAGGACCTGAGTTCCCTTCTCCCTGGGGACTGATGGAGCAGCTGCCCATGAGAAACGCTGCTGAACGTGAGGAAACAAAGGCGAAAGGGCCCGGCCCCGCCCGAAAGGAGTTCATAGTTTACTGGGGTGATGATGTGCAAACAGTAGCTAAATGTGACTGTCACCACAAGTATTTCACAGTATGCCCAAAGGTAGAAGCAGCAGGAGAGTCACCTCACTTGGGGACATGAGAGGGCAGGAGGGGACAGGGTCAGAGAAGACTTCACAAAGGAGGAAGCTCTCCTCTCTGCTCTCCCTGCTGCAGTTTCCTGTGCCTGGAAGACCCTTCCCTCTCATCTTGTCCTGTTCATGCCCAGCTCAAAGGCCAGCTCCCCTCATAATGTCCCGGTCCCTCCAGGAAAGCACTTTG
>PVKS010048554.1:0-12365 GCA_004027875.1 Aplodontia rufa | reverse complement strand
GATTTTATCTGCTTCCAGAATCTTCCCCTTCCAATTAAACACCATTTCCAATGTGACCTTTCTTTTTTTTTTTTTTAATAATTCTGAATAGATCAAGGAATTAGGAATTAAGCGAGCTACCAGCTGGAAGAAAAATTTGGACCAACACTCCAGTATATGGCAGATGCTAAAAACTTCCTAAACAAAGTGAAAGAATCCTAAAGTGAAAGAATTACAGTCTAAAATCAATGAGTGGGATGCCATTAAACTAAAAAGTTTCTGTACAGCCAAGAAAATCGTCAAAACAGTCAAGAGACAACCTACAGAATGGGAGAGAATCATGGCCTGTGATCCCTCTGACAGGAGACTAATATCCAAAATTTACATAGAACTCAAAAAACAATAACAAAAACACAAACAATGCAATCAATAAATGGACCAGAGCGCTAAACAGAAACTTCTCAACAGACGACATTGAGCAAGCCAATGAACATGAGAAAGTGTTCTAAATCACTAGCAATCAGAGAAATGCAAATCAAAACTACTTTAAGATTTCACCTCACTCTAGTCAGAATGGCAAAGAAGAAGAATACAAACAATAAATGCTGGAGGGGTTGTGGGGAGATAGGAACACTAGCACACTGTTGGAACTGCAGACTGGTCCAGCCACTCTGGAAAGTAGTGTGGAGTCTCCTCAAAAAATTAGGGTTGGGTCCACCATACAATCCAGCTATCCCTCTTCTGGGTATTTTCCCAGAGGAGTTAGAATCAGCACATTACAGCAACACAGCAAAATCCATGTTCCTAGCCGCTCAAATTACAATAGCTAAATTATGGAACCAACCCAGATGCCCCTCACTAGATGAATGGATCCAAAAGCTCTGGTGTGTGTGTGTGTGTGTGTGTGTGTATGTATGTGTGTGTATATATATATATATATATACACACACATACATACAGACAGTGGAGCTCTACTCAGCTATTAGAAACAATGATATTGCATCTATTGAAGATAAATGGATGGCATTGGAAGAAATCATGCTGAGCAAAGTTAGTCAAACACAGTCAGTCAAGGGCCAAATGGTATCCCTCATTTGTGGAGCCTGGACCTAAACCCAAGCTTGGGAGTAAAATAGACAAACTCATGTAGCAGATCCACAGAACAAAAATGCAAAATGTTAACATTTATGAGATGCAGTTGCAAGATACTTCATAAGATATCTATGCTACATACCTGTACAAAAACGTAAATGTTTAATCCCATTGTCAAATATTTTGAAGAATAACAAGGGATGATAGGAAGAGAGGAGAAAGGGAAATGTTGGAAGTGAGATAAAGCAAGGTACATTCCAAGCAGTTATAAATGTCACTGTATATGCTATAGCCATATATATAAAAAATGTTCTTCATAGGTATAAGAATTATGTCACTGTATTTAGGTTTTTGTGGCGGGCGGCATCTGGGGGCCACGCCTCGCAGGCAGCTTTAAGATGGCAGCTGGCCAAACCAAGTCAGCTGACCTCTTGCTGTTCCTGGTTCTTGTGCTTACAACATCTGACCACCTAGGGACAACCAATAGGAGCCGGCAGCAGAGTTTTCTTCCTCGTAGCAACAACCTGCTGATTGGGTTACTTTTGCTATATAAGTGGTACAACTTCCTGAATAAAGAGAGAGCTCCACAAGCAACAAGAGTGTACATGTCGTTATTGCCACTTCGCTGGTCGAACGCGACAGGTTTTTAGGAACAATATAGGACCCAGAAGTAAGGCAAGGGATAGGGATAAGGGAGGAGGGAGGTAGAGGGATGTGGGTGGGGACAGAGGATATTGAAAAAATTGTATTGCTGAATTGTGTGCATTTAGGAAGATGTGACAACTAATCCCAACATTATGTAAAACTATAATGCACTAATAAAAAATAAACTAAAAAAAAGTCAACTCAAGCTTCAAACTTGGTAATTACTAAAGAAATAAAATATTATCCCTTTCAAAAATAAGAAAGAAAGAAAAGAAAGAAAAAGAGGGCAGTGAGAGAGAAAGAAAAAGAGAGAAGCAATTTTTATTTAGTTTTTCATGTGACTTTCATTCCTCAGACACTTTGTTGTGTATATGGTACTGGGGTTTGAACTTGTGTACTCGCGCATGCCAGGCAACCACCATAACCGCCGAGCCACAGCTCCAGCCCCCAAGGTAACCTTTCTTAAATAATACTTTATGCATATTCTGACTATTTTTTTAAAAATTTATCATGGCATCCAAAACTTCTGACAAACTGGATCCACTGTATCTTCCAATAAGACCAAAACGAGAAAATAAGCAGGGTACAGTGGCACACACGTATGAATGATCCCCACTACTTGGGAGACTGAGGCAGAAGGACAGCCTGGGAATTTAGCAAGGTGTATCTCAAAATGCAATAAAAAGGGCTGGGAACCACAGGTGACGTCCTGGGTTCAATTCCCAGTACCATGGGGATAAGGGAGACAGATAAACCAAAATTTGTAGGCCAATTGCTATAGTCCCTATCCCCTTTACAAACTAAATACATCAAGCATTTTATTGGGAAATGCATAAATGTCTTTCTTCTGTGCCCTTCTTTTCTACTAAGCTCTGATAAGCAAGCTTTACAGATCAATTCTACTGGCATTTTGAATTTGCTGTTATACTATTATCTATTTATGCATAGACCATGAAGAAAAAAAATGACTCAGAAATAAAGAAACCTATGCTCCATTTTCCATTACAGTCCCTGAAAGGCCAATTACTTTTGCTCTGAAGAGCAAACCTCTGGGGCCTGAGTGGTGGCTCGACAGTTACAGCACTTGCCTGGCTTGCAGTAGGACACGAGTTCAAACCCCAGAACCACGTACACAATGAAGTATTGCTCCACAACAAAAGCCATATGAAAAACTAAATAATATTGCTTTTTTTCTCTCTCAAAAAAAAAGGCAAAATTCTGGGCCTGGAGCAGTGGCTCAGCAGCTGGAGTGCTTGCCTGGCATGCATGAGGACCTGGGTTTGAACCCCAGCACCACATACTTTCTTTGAAATAGAGAGAGAGAAACAAAATCAACTTTATTAATTTTTCCATCTGGCCGGTTTCTCAAACACATAGTTATGTATGTGGTGCTGGGGTTCAAACCCAGGCCCTTGAGCATGCCAGGACAAATACTCCAACCACTAAGCCACCACTCCAGCCCCCTCTCCCTCTCTCTTAAAAAGAAAAAAAAGAAAGAAAGCAAAATTCTGTGCAGCATTTCCAACTAGAATGAGAACAGACCAGTCCTTCAAATACAAGATACAGAGAAATAAGGCTGAACTGGCTAGAAATAACCTTTCAACTGTCTAAATGTACCTTACTTTATTTTATACTTTTCCCTGTTTCTCAAAGCCCAACATAATCCCACAGCTGCCTATTTTTCTAAAACTGGGAAGTCAGTCATTATTTTGGACTTCTTTACAATCATTCATATAAAATTAAGTTATAAAACTATACCCTGTGATTTTAACAGTGCTAAAAAATGCACATATGTGAATAAAACTTTACTTTTATAAAGAACTGAAAAAATGGGCTGAAGTGGTGGCTCAGTGGTTACAGTGCTTGCCTGGCATGCACAAGGACCTGGATTCAAATCCCAGTACCACATACACAACTAAGTGTGGGGGAAGCAAAGGCCAGATGAAAAAATAAATAAAACTGATTCTCTTTTTTTTCTCTCTCTCTTAAAATAAACAAATAAATAAATAAATAAAAATTGCTGATAAGTTTTGATGATTTTCCTTTTCGTCTTTTGTTTGTGCTTTGCGCTTTGAGAAAAGTCTTCCTATGTTGCCCAGGCTGGGCTCAAACTGAGGATCCTCCAACCTCAGCCTATGGAGTAGTTAGGATTACAGACATGCACCCCAACACTCAGCATGTGATTTTCCTTTTTATTTCATACTGTTATGATAATGCATCCCATGCAATAAACAAAAATCAGGAGAAAAAGTCCTACTAAATCTTCTTATCCAAGCATGGTGGCACATGTCGGTACTTGTCTGTACCAGCTACTTGGAAGGCTGAGGCAAAAGTTTCAGGTCAGCCTCTGCAACTAAGACACTGTCTCAAAATAAAATAAAAAGCGGTTAGGATGTAGCTCAGAGGTAGAGTGCTTTCCTAGCATATGCAAAATCCTGGGTTCAATCACTAAAACTAATGAGAGAAAAAACTTATGATTCATACCACACTGCAAAAGAAAAAGTAGAATTATCTCAAGCAATTATTTCTGGCTCACTTCTCTTACTTGTTCATCTTTGGGTCCCTTCTTCCCAAATATTAAATACCTACCATCTGAATAAATATTAGGGTTTTGAATTACTTACAAAATCATCTCTCCAAAGTAAGAGTAAATCAGGAGTTGACTCTAGATACTATAAATACATTGCTAAAAACTGACTCTTAACCTTTAAGCAAATGAGAGAAGAGCTAAAATTTTAAATGAACACATGTCTTCTATCTACGTATCTTTATTAGAATAACCATCTTACCGGTTCTTCAACTTCTCCACTAGCATGCTGAGCTTCAGCTTGCAGGTCGATAGGTGGAGCATCTTCCACGATTCTTTGAACAGACATCTGAATAAACTCATCGAAAGAATCCAGCTGTTGTCTGACCAAGCCTTTTTCATCAAAATAAGAACTAGGAAAATATTTAAGTCCATAATCAGTTTCAACTCAGTTTGTTCTCTAGCATATTTCCCATTCTCCCTATAAATCAATTCAAATACTCATAAACACTACATGCCAATCACTGACCAAGATATTATAAGGTAGGTACCTAAAAAAGGAATGTCAGCAATAGGTATTTTATAGACAAATTTTATTCAACCTCTTTGAAACATCTTTTTGAAAAAAAAAAAAAGAGAGAGAGGGACAGTGAGAGAGAAAGAAACAATTTTATTTAGCTCTTCATGTGGCCTTTGTTGCTCCAAGACTTCATTGTTTACATAGTGCTGGGGTTCACGCATGCCAGGAAAGCACCATCACTGCTGAGCCACCGCTCCTTCCCTCTTTGAAATATTTTTTTTTCTTTTTAAGAAAGAGAGACAGTGAGAGAGAAGAAAGACAGAATCAATTTTTACTTAGTTTTTCATGTGGTTTTCATTGCTCAGACACTTGGTTGTGTACATGGTGCTGGGGTTTGAACCTGTGTACTGACGCACGCTGGGCAAGCGCTGTAACCACTGAGCCACCACTACAGCCCTGAAATTAATTATTTCTTGACAAAAGTATCAAAATAAAACAGAGAGGCTGGAACAGTCACTCAGCGGTTATGGCGCTTGCCTGACATGCGCCAAGTATGTGAGTTTGAACCCCAGCACCACGTACACAACGAAGTCTCGGAACAATGAAAGCCATGTGAAAAACTAAATAAAATTGATTCTTTCTTTCTCTCTCTCTCTTTTAAAAAAAAAGAAAAAGAAAGAAGGAAAGTATGGATAGTAGCCAGATGTGGTGGCACATGCCTGTAATCCCAGCTACCTGGGAGGCTAAGGCAGGAGGATTGCAAGTTCAAAGCCAGCCTCAGCAACTTAGTGAGTCGCTAAGCAACTTAGAGAGCACCTGTCTCTAAATAAAAAATGAAAAAGGGTTTGAGATGTGGCTCAGTGATCATGCAACCCTGGGTTCAATCCCTGATCTCAAAAAGAAAGAAAGAAAATGGATAGTGAAAAATAAAACAAAATTTTAATTTGAATAAGACAGAGGATGGTGATATCAACGACTAAAATAGGTAATATGTGAGAATGTTAATTTTAAGCTAAAAATCATTAGTTCTGGGCTTGGGAGTATTGCATGGTAGAGTATATGTTTTTTAGCACACACAAGGTCCTAGGGTTAGAACCCTAGCACCAAAACAATAACAAAAGAAAAACAAAGCTCATCAGTTCTATTTTGAATATGTTAAGGGAGAGATTAGAGTAAATCATTGAAATAAAAATACTCAGCAAATGGATGATGATAAAAATGGAGCATATGAGTTAGTAGTTGTAGACGAGAAATCACAAGGTGAAGTCCTAAAGAAGGATGGACAGTACTGTTCACAAGCAACAGGTACTTGTTTAGGAGAGGGATAGGGAAAGGGATATGCAATAAGATACAAAGAAATAAAAATGCAACAGAAATCTCAGCAGATCACTCCCCACTACCACCCAGGAAAGATGCATAGTTAGGCATAACAGAGGCTGGAGAACTCTAAGATCTAGCACAACCCTAAGGACTGGATTATCTCATCACTGCTCAGCAGTAGGAAGTATGCCTCAATTGATCCACCTTGTGACCCCTGGCATTTAATATGAGACTTTCTTAGCTTCTACTCCCTTATCCCTAGTAATTACTGACTGATACTCTTGGATCCTCACATCACTTTTCTGAGATATGATAGCACAACAAATCACCAGCATCCCATTGTAGCATTACCAGATCACTTCACAGGTAATGGGCAGGGCTACAAAATAGCTGACTTTGAAACAGGCCCTAACCTGATTCAATCAATTATGACCACCAATATTAAAAGGTAGGTCCTGGGGGCCGCAGTGGTGGTAAACAGTTATGGCGCTTGCCTGGCATGCATGAGGACATGAGTTCAAATCCCAGCACCATGTACATAACAAAGTACATATGAAAAACTAAATAAAAAATTGACTCTCTCTCTCACTGCCCTTCTTTAAAAAAAAAAAAAAAGTTAGGCACTGGGGTCTAGAGCAGTCACTCAGTGTTTGGACCTGGGTTTGAACCCCAGCACCACATATGCAACTAAGTGTCAGATTAAAAAAAAGGCCAGATGAAAAAAATAAATAAAATTCTTCCCCCCCTCTTTAAAAAAAGAAAAAAGGTTAGGTCCTATGGTAGAGAACACAGCATAAAACCCTCCTTGCATAAAGCACAACCTAAAGAACGACTAGGACATTTTCCTTTCTTCTTTTTTTTTCCCCCTTATCTAAAACAGAGTTTAATCCAGGGGAACACTTGCACTGAGCTACATCCCAATCCATTTTATTTTGAGAGGCTAGTGGCTGGGGCATTTTCTTTCAGTAGCCACTGTGAGGAAAAAAAAATATTTCTCAACTATTTGGGATTTCTATTCATAAACAAAAACGCACATGGAAGGCATTGCCTAATAGATAAATAACAATGGCTTTTATGGAGAATTTAAAATGAAAAATCTTCTCAAAACTATAGATGCTTCATTACTTCAAGAGGCTGAATTATAACTATTTTCCCTAAAATCTTTAGACTAGTGCTTCATTAGAATGCTGTCCTGTAGGACTGGGGATGTAGCACAGTGGTAGAGCAAACTTTTGCCTAGGACATCCATAGCCCTGAACTTCATCCCTAGCACCTTCCCTGCCAACACACACAACAATCTTCAACTAGTCATCTGCACTGGCATGCATCTGTAAGTCCCATCTACATGGGAGGCTGAGATAGGAGCATCATTTGAGCTTCGGGAGTTTGGGGCCACAATGGGCAATAGAAAGATTCCGAATCTTATTTAAAAAAAAATAATAATAATAATAAGGCATAGTGGCACAGGCCTGTAATTCCAGGTACTTGAGAGGTTGAGGATGCCAAATTAGAAGCCAGCCTCAGCAACTTAGCGAGACCCTGTCTCAAAATAAAAAGGGTTGGGGATATAGATCAGTAGAAAAGTACTTGCCTAGCACAAACAAGGCCCTAGGTTCAAACCCAATAATCAAAAAAAAAAAAAAATCATTTGATGTTAAAAAGTGAAACAAAAGTCCATAATAGGAAAGCATCTAGTCATATTTTTTATTTTTTTGTTAGAGCTTTATTAGAGCTTTACATAGTAATTGGGTTCATATCCACAAATTCATACATGCATGGAAATTATTTTCAGTTTATAATCCTCCTTTCCCCTCTGTCCTCCCTCCCCTCTTCCATTCTTCCTCTACTCTAGACTTTTTTTTTTAAAGAGAGAGGGACAGGGGCTGGAGCGGTGGCTCAGTGGTTTCAAGCACGAGGACCCAGATTCGAACCCCAGCACCACGTACACAACTAAGTGTTGAAGCAACAAAGGCCATGTGAAAAACTAAATAAAGTTGTTTCTTTCTCTGTCTCTCTCACTGTCCTTCTTTCTCTTTAAAAGAGAGAGGGACAGAGGCTGTAGCGGTGGCTCAGCGGTTACATGAAAAACTAAATAAATTTTAAAAAAGAGGACAACGAGACAGAGAATCAATAAAAAAAAAAAAGAGAGGACAATGACAGACAGAGAATCAATTTTTATTTAGTTTTTCATGTGACTTTCACTGCTCTGGCACTTCATTGTGTATGTGGTGCAGGGGTTCGAAGTCATGTAGTAGTAGGCAGGCACCTACTCGTTGAGCCACTGCTCCAGCCCTACTCCAGACTTTCTTTTACCCCTCTATTAATTTGTATTTGATTTGTTCTTTATGTTCCTTTCTTTTACTCTAGCTTTTGCATATGAGAAAAACACTTGACCTTTGAGTTTCTGAGTGCAGCTAATTTCACTAGCCTGATACTCTCCATTTCCATCCATTTACTGGCAAATGCCATAATTTCATTCTTTTTTATGGTTGAGTAGAATTCCATTGTATATATACAATTTCTTAATCCACTCATCTACTGACAGGCATCTGGGTTGATTCTATAATTTAGCTATTGTGAATTTTGCTGCTACGAACACCGATGTGGTTATGTCACTGTAGTATGCCAATTTCAGATCTTTTGGGAAAATACTAAGGAGTGGGATAACTATGTCACATGGTGATTCCATTCCTAGTTTTTTGAAGAATCTCCATATTGCTTTCCAGAGTAGTTGTACTAGTCTGCAGTGTCATCATAATGCACAAGTATACCTTTATCCCTACAATCTCGCCAGCACTTTTTGTTCATATTCTTGACCATTGCCATTCTTACTGGAGTGAGATGAAATCTTAGGTGTAGTTTTGATTTGCATTTCCCTGATTGCTAGAGGTGAACATTTCTTCATATATTTACTGGCTATCTGTGTTTCTTCTTTTGACAGTCACAATTTTTTAAATAACTCATTTTGTAATAAATGATAAAAAATGCTGACAATTCAAATATAGACTTTATTCTTGAGCAATCTGCCACATACATTGAAAATAACTACTTTTTCTAACAAAACAATATTCAAGAAAATTATTCTGGGGAGCAACATGGTGGTATCCTGATGGAGATTTATCTGGCGTTTGTCATAAATCTATATATTCTTCTCTTCCAGATGACCATAATTGCAAAGTAGAGCTTGTTTTAACATCTGATGGGAGGGCAATAATATGCTACCACCCCTCTGTGGACATCCCACATGAACACACACATCCTATCCCTCAACCAGATCCTGTGCACAATAATGAAGAAAAACATGATAAAGTACTAAAATCCAGATTAGAAGAAAAACCTGAATACCTTGAGCAAGGACCCTTGATAGAAAAACTTAGCAAAATGTTCTTTACTACTAATCATCATTGATATTCTCATGGACAATATCACAGACGTCATAAGACACCAAATCCTCCAAAAGACAGATATTAAAATTCTTGGGAGAATCAAAGAGAAATATTACCCTGTGTTTCATTTGCCATTGAGAAAATGCAATCTGGTGTGCTCACTAATATGTTATATAATAAAATAATAATAAAATGTCTTCATGTTAGAATATGAATTTATTAATTTTGGATTCACATTTTTATTCAGAAAAACCTATTTCATCTTATTTTCCCTTTGAGATACTAAAAGCTGCTATTTATTTTTAAAAAAAGAAAAGAAAATAATTCAGTTACAATCCAAATGCAGTGACAGAACTTCAGAAGCATGTATTCTTTAAAAAGGGTGTGTTAACCAAAAGAATATGCACTTGAGCTGACAGGGCTCAGAAAACATCCATCATCATGTTACCATGTACAAAGCAAAGGTCAATCTGTTGATCAGAGAAAAGAATCATAAGCACTTAATATCCTAACATAACAGGATGTTACTTTACTGCTCTCAAGTTACATTTTTTACTATTTAAGGTTTTTGTCTGTTTTGGTGCTGGGACATCAAATTTAGGGTCTCCTACATGGTAGACAAGTGCTCTACTACTGAGCTACCCCATATGTAAAGCTTCTTATGAGTTTAACTACATTTTAGTTATACATAAAATTGTATGGGAATTGGGGTTGAAATACAACCTATTATAACTTTACCTACTTAAAATAATGAAAAAGCCAGGCACAGTAGTATATGCCTGTAATCTCAGCAACTCGGGAGTTAAGGCAGCCTCAGCAACTTAACAAGATCCTAGGCAACTTAGCAAGACCTTGTCTCAAAATAAAAAAAAAACTTAAAAACTGGATGGGGATGTGATTCGGTGATTAAGCGCCCCTGGGTTCAATGCCCAATATCAAAAAAAGAGGGAGGGCTGGAGCGGTGGCTCACCGGTTTTGGTGCTTGCCTCACATGCACAGTGATGTGGGTTCGTACCCTAGTGCCACATACACAGCAAAGAGTCTGAGCAACGAAACCCAAATGAAAAACTAAATAAAACTAATTCTTTCTCTCTCTCTCTTCCTCTCACTGTCCCTCTCTCTTTGAAAAAAAAGAGAGAGAGAGACAAAACTATGGAATCAAATTAATACCACAGAATAAAAAGGGCCAGGAATGTGGCACAGTGATTAAGTGCCCCTGAGTTCACTCCCCAGTACCACAAAAAAAAAAAAAATCACTAACAGTAACAGAACAAATGTACACCCTGACATAGGGCACTAGAAAAGAACATCACTTTTGACAAAAGTAATTTTCTGAATCTAGTTCCAAGGAAGCATAAAAAAAAAAAAACAACTAAAAAGCATTCTATAAAATAACTGGGATGGGTTCAAGTACAGATCAGTAGTAGAAAGCATGCCTAACATGTGTGAGGCCATGAATGAGGCCCATAGGTTGAAACCCTAACACACACACACACACACAAAAAAAAATCTGTCTTTTTTCAAAATTGTCCAAGTCAGAGCAGGAACATAGCTTAGCCATTACAGCACTTGCCTGGCATGCGCAAGGACATGAGTTCAAACCCCAGCAGCACATACACAACAAAGTGTCAGAGCAATGAAAGCCACACGACAGTTGAATCTCTCTCTCTCTCTCTGTCCAGAGCTCTCTTTAAAAAAAAAAAAAAAAGAACCACTAGAGGAAGAGACAGAGCAAGAAACTGTTCCAGATTAAAGGATATAGAATAAAAAGCTATGAAAAGAGGGGCTGGAGTGGTGGCTTGGTGGTTATGGCACTTGCCTGGCATGCATGAGGACATGGGTTCGAACTCCAGCACCACATACACAATGAAGTGTTGGAGCAATACAAACCTCATGAAAAACTAAATAAATATTGATGAAAGTAGCCTAAGCTAATCATAACCTGAACATGGGTGAATTTTTACATGAACAGAGGGAACCTTGCCTATGATGCTGGGGAATAAAGGGAGTGGAGGCAGGGGAGGGGGTGGGAATAAGAGGGATTTCAAGGCAGCTGGGAGGGAGGGAATAGGAGGGTTATCAATCCAGTGGGGAACCTTCAACTTCCATGAGAAGCCCAACTAACACAGAGGTAAAGTAAAGTAGGGGAAACATGGGATGGGGGGGCATGCCAAAGTGGGGAGATCATGGAATGGCATCAGCCTTGGCTTGCTCTGTCATTATGCATGTGTTCATGATTGTATGGCAACTATTCCTTCCTATATGTATGACCATGTTGAACAAATTTAAAGAAAAAACCCAAAGATTTATTTATATTTAAATGAGGCAGGTATCAAAATCTTATAATTACTATCCCTGATCCCTAGCATACAAGAATTATATAATGTTTCACAGGAGTTTATTAAAGCATTTGATATCAATGGCTTAAATTAAAAGTGTTCTAAAATGCTGAGAAGCCACTGTGTCCTCAACTAGGACCAAAAAAAAAAAAAAATCACTTTTTATTCTTACTAATTAAAAAAAAAAAACTATCAGGTTGTTACTAAGAGGTTTTATTCCTAGAGATGGGCCTGTGAAACAAATAAAATTAACAAAATCTCCAAAAAATAAATAAGTATATAAAAATTGATTCTCTCTGTCTCTTTTTTATTTTTAAAAGGCTATGAAAATAAAATATAATATGTGGTCCTAAATTGGACCCAAAATCAGAAAAAAATTTTTTTTGATTTTGCTATAAACATTAGTAGGACAACTAGCAAAATTTGGGTAGTCTGCAGACTGAATAAAATTATCACATCAATACTAATTCAAACCAGGTGAGATGACATGCTCCTGTAATTCCAGCAGCTCAGGAGGCTGAGGCAGGAGGCAAGTTCAAAGCAAGCCTCAGCAACTT
>PVKS010048553.1:0-12362 GCA_004027875.1 Aplodontia rufa | reverse complement strand
TTAGAGTTATAATGGGAAGGGGAAGGGAGGGATAAGGGAGGGTAATTGGGGGGGGGGCACTCCTGGGGATAATTGCAATGTCCAGAATATATACACATCTTATACACATTTTATATTGTTTTGTTAAAATCTTGTAAGGTTGCTCAAAAATAAAAAAAAAATAGGTAATGAGAAATGTAAAAAAAAACCCAAAAAAACAACCACACGAAGAGGAAAGCCAGGAGAGGCATACTCGACCAGTCCCAAACTATCATGAAAGGTAATTAGGTTCTATATCTTATCCTCTTAGGCTATATACATTCAGCACAGTATTCTTTGCCTTTCAGTTTCCTTCCGCTCCCCTTGGAAGTCAAGCAACACTAATCAAGAAGATGAGAAAATCAAATGGGGGTCTGAGCTAGTAGAACACTGGCCCCGAACCTTCACTCTAACTATCATGACTTTAAGGGTTCCCAAAATGTCTCCTTTTACTCGTATCCAAATTCCATCAAGTTAACAAATCTGACATACCCAGGGGCCAGTTCCAATAATCATCAGATTCAAATTACTGTCTATCATGCCATTTCTCTGGTGATTGCTCATGTAAGCCAGTTTTTCTTAGTTCAAACCTGGAACAAAGACTTCACAGACTCAAACCTAAAACCACAAACCCTTTAACTTCATGACTGCCAGGAATTCCTCTCAAGTCCTCAGGTTCCTCTGGAAATTCTCAAGCTGAAGACTTTTCTCTTGGAGATGTCACACACTACTCTAGAAAACCATGGAAGTAATAGGAGGGGTATCAAGGGCTAAACTGTGTAGCCCAGAATTCATGTTGAAGAGTTACTACCAATACTCCAAAATGTCACACTATATTTGGAAATAAGACTTTAAAGAGAAAATTAGGTGTAAATGAGCCAATTTGGGAGGACCTTAATCCAATATGACAGGAGTTTTTACAAGAAGAAGAGACATCAGGGGCCTGTGTACATAAATAATAGTAATAATAATAATAATGACATGAAGATACAACAAGACAGCAACCACCTGCAGCACAGGAAAGAGGCCTCAGCAGAAATCAAACCTGCTAGTCTTGATCTCGGGCCTCCAGAACTGTGAGAAACAAACTTCTGCTGTCGAAGTCTCCTAGTCTGTGGCATGTCATTATGGTAGCCAAAGCAACTAATAATAGGACAGGAGATGCTCTGCCCAAGAATGTCCCTGTATCTGCAAGGCCACTCACCCTGTAGTAGTCAGTGCTGTACACATCCCGGGACATCCCAAAGTCCCCAATTTTCACCAGCAGGTTCTCCCCGACCAGGCAGTTCCGGGTCGCCAGGTCTCGGTGCACAAAGTGCTGGCTTGCCAGGTAGACCATGCCTGCTGCGATCTGCTGGGCGATGTGCAGCATCTGCGACTGCGTCAGCTCGGTGGGTGGGTTGCCTTCCGCCATCAGCACCGCATCAGGTCCGTGTGCCCTAGGGAAGGTCAAGAAGGCATGGGTGGAGCCTCAGCTCTTAGCCCTCCCTCAACTGCATGGGCTTAAAAAGCCTACCCGACTAAGCTTAAAGAGACTAAGATCCTTCCCTTTGCCCCCAAGCTGCTGTATTCCTCAAGAATGTGGAATTCCCAGGTGCATGTGGGCTCCCTCCCACACTACAATACACATAAAGGCTTACATTTTAGGGGCTCCAGAACTCTGCTGGCATGTAAGGCACTGGCCAGAGATTCTGACACAGAGAAACAGAAGGTGAGCCAAGCAAAACAAAGATGCTGGTGAGAGAATGTCTCTCCTGGACATGGTTACACACCTTAGTGGTATCCCCATCCCTTTCCACCAAGCCATGCTGCTTCAGATCCCGGCCCCAAGCTGATCCCTGTAGAGTATACCCATCAACACCAGAGCTGAACAACTGTTAGTCTCCTTCAGTCCACCTGAGGTATGACTTCCAAGCTGCCCTCAGCTTCCTTGTGCCCAATTCAGGCAAGTTCCAGGGTACTCAGCATGGACGTTGATTCCCAGTGAAAATCACCTATTTTTTTCCCCCTTTGGTACCAGGGATTGAACCCTGGGCCCTTAACCACTGAGTCACATCCCAACCATTTTTATTTTTTATTTTGAGACAGGATCTTGCAAAGTTGCTAAGGCTGGTTTTGAACTTGCATTCTACTACCTCATCCTCCCAAGTCACTGGGATTACAGTTATAATCCCAACACATGGCGCTGAAAATTTCCATCTCCTTTTGCCCACACTTGTCCTGACTTGTGTCTAAACACATTGGTCAACACACAGGTGAGCTTTTTGAATCACAACAGTTTTTTTACTTTGTTTTGTTTCTCTCACTGGGGAAAGTTTGATATTTTATACAAAGGAGGTAGGACGAAGTTATGGTATTTTTAACCTTCTTTTTCTTCTGTCTTATACTCCTGGCCCCTTCCCAGGTACATAATGACTTATGGCATCTTAGCAGTGGCATGTGCTTCAGGGAGAAGAGAGTCAAACTCTTAGGCAGCTGCCAACAGCAATGGCAGTCTCAGATGGATCCTGCACTAAGCCAAGGTTGATGCCACTGCCTCTGTTGGCCTGAGGGGGCGCTGCAGGGCAAGGAATAAAGGCACTGTTTGCTGCTGGGCCTGGCCATGGCCTGGTTCAAGGGCTTCTCCTTTGCAGAGGAAAATAAAGGACGGGAAGTTCTCCTTCAAAACATTTTTAAATATTTTAAAACAAATACCGAATTTTAAATAAATTTAAAAGTGGATGATGTCATTTGTTCCAGAACTATATCAATATTTGCAAAGGCAGAATTGTCCACAAAAAAAGCAGCCTCACATCCTGCCTCTTACTTTTGAACTGTTGTACCACAGGCATATCCCTGCCTTCCATCATGGCTCCTGCACACTATGGTTCTCACTTTCTTTGATTTCCAAAGCATGCCGTCACCAGATACTTTATTCTTGCATTCTCAGGAAACAAGCACTGGACAAGGAGTCTCCAGGTCCTACCAGTATCTAGAACCATGATCTTAAGAAGGCTTTTTAACTTCTCTAATCTGCACTTTCCTTGTTTATCAAAAATACAAAGGCATATTATTATAGGTTATCTCTTTGGTCCTTTCTATCTCTAAATACCTGGACTTACCATTCCTGAAGTAGGAGCTTCCTGGATTTGAACAGGACAAGTCTTAACACATTTCGCCTCCTCCCAAACCAGAACTCCCACTACCTCCTGTCACACTGAGGAAGAACACAGAGGAAATGCTTGGGACTTCCTTAGCTCAAAATCCTGCCCTGGAGGTAAGAGGTCTTTTAGTACAGAAGTCAAACTGTTTTTTAGAACTTAATCTGAATCCAGTCCTAACACATTAGCTGTATGACCTTGGATGTGTTACATAATCTTTCTGGTCTGTTTCCTCATTCCATAAAACACTGATACTAGCTGCACCTTCTAAGGTCATTGATGCAAGGAAGCACGAAGATTCTGCTTGTATAGTGCTTCATGATGTTTCATGGAAAAGCCAGAGGGAAAGAAAGCTTTGCAATAAAAAAAAGAAGAAGAAGAAGAAGAAAGAAAAAGAAACAGATAAGGGGAAGTGATATGAAAGCACAAGTTTTTCCTCTTCAGAATACCTAAGGACTGACTCTTTCCACCACATTAAAGGTTGATCAAGTCTAACTGTTTAGAGAGTAGGGAAAAGTAAGAATATTTTCACACTCCTTCTTCCTTGATTCTAGTGAGAATTCAGCACAAGGAGAAAGATCTGTGGATGCACATAAACTAAGGGTAGATCTGAAATAAACCCTCTAATTATCTAGACCACAATGCAAGCTTTGTAGATTTAGTTCAAAGAGTAAAATAAGTTGTAGATTGACCACATCCTTATTTAAGCCCCAGAAAAGTGGACTGGTCTAAATATTATCAGAAGCAAAGACTCCAGGGCAGAGAAAGGGTCTTCACAAAGCCAGGGCAAAAGCCCTGTGAGCATGATCCATTCCTCCAGCTTTCTACTCTGCAGGCCCCAGAAAGCCGATGGCCCCCCAAAGCCTAATGCACTTCACACTAGCATGCATATGAGTTAGGAAAGACTCCTGCACTGTTAATTTCTCCTGCTTGCATCTGGGTGTGTGGAAAAGGCTCTTTTATTGGTGGAAACCTCTGGGTGCGTGCTTTTTTTTTTTTTCAGGCTGAGGACCAAACTCAGGGCCTTCCACATGCTAGGCAAGCGCTCTGCCACTGAGCTAAATTCCCAACCCCTAGGTGCTTTCTTTGAGCAGAAAGTTCTGCTGTAAAAAAAGGCAGGAGAATCTTCTGAATAATTCTTAAGAGAAGCATAAATAAAGTAAGCAGAGCAGCCTCTGCTGTTGCTCCCCAGGTTCTCTTACAGTTCTTGGAAACAGAAATGTATTTCACCTCTTTCAGGAGAGGTGAAATTGCACTGCCAGAACCCTGGCTTGGGAAGCAAGTAGCAGATTCTTGGGGCCTGACTAAGAGACTGCTCAGCCTCCCTCATCTTGCCATTCCCAGCTAGCAACTTGCTGCCCTGCACTGGCTCTGGAATTTCATAGCATATTATTTTCCTTCTGATATTTAAAATTTTTTATTAAAAATTTTTAAATTAAAAAAATTAATTGACATAATAATTATGCATATTTATGAGTAAGACAACCATCTTTGCCTTACTGGGTTACAGAATATTAGCAGTCATTATTCCTACTCAACTGCACCCCAGTACCTATTAAGCATCTCCTTTTGAACTTTTTAACGGTCACTTCAACAGGAAGGGTCACATGTGTTTAAGAATATGGGCTTTTCAGTTAGGGCTGTGGGTTTGAGTCTCAGCTCTGCCACCTGCTGTGTGACTCAGCTTCTTTAATTGTAATGTGGAATGATGATAGCAATAGTTTATTAGGTTTATGCAAGTTATACATGCTTAGAAAGGCTCAATAAGTATTAGTAACTATTGCTTGAAAAACATTTATCCATTTTACCCCTCACTATGGGGGGACTCTGGAGAGAATCGAAGAGGAAATATTGTAAAAATCTTGAAATCAAGAACAGTGGTGCCCTCTTCCCAGCCTACTTAGGGTCTGGCCATGCCATGCTTAATGCATGCTTTTGGATGAATAAAAATGGTGGATGCATAAAAGAAGACATCTGTCTATTAGGCAGTGCCAATGACACTTGGGGACTAATATATATATATATAGTTTCTTCCCAGAAAGAGGACAGCCTATACTAGCAATGCATTATTGCACCTGAGAACTTGATTCTTGGCATGGCAAACCCCTTGCTTCCAGAGCTTAGCAGATGCTGACATTAAACAGGGTAGGTTTCCAATTCCTCCATGCCCTGTGCAAGATGCCAAGGGAAAACCAAGTGCCTGCCTCTTTGGAAGGCAGGAAGGAGATGGAGGTGTTGAAAAAGCCAGAAAGTGAAAAGAATCAAGTTGCAACTCCCCACCCCCCAACACACACACACACACACACACACTCACACACTCACACACATACACACACTCACACACACTCATACACACACACTCACACTCACACACATACACACACTCACACACACACACTCATACACACACACACAGACATTTAATTGCACCCAGGTGAGTACATTTGGATCTATTAAGCTATAGTTTTAGAAAGCACCATTTTGAATTAAGGAAGCAGCCTTAGGCATGGTGAAAACCTTTCTCCTAGGGAACAACCAAATTCAGCTTCTTTCTCTTTTCATTAGATCTGATAAAACAAAGTTCAAAAGCTACCATCATCCCATGCTTATCAACCACAATAAAAATCTTGTTGACATAGGATGATGCATTAGGATTGTCTCTGAATACCTAGAATTGACTATGTGCTCCTAATCTTATCCAGCATTCCCTCACCCGCACAATCAGAGGAAAAGCAGAGAATGGGGATCCGTCCGAGCCAAGGAGAACTAAATTGTATATGTAGCCATGAGGCTAGAGATAATAAAAATGATCCAGACGGCAGCAACCATGCGATGACATTTCTAAAAACAGCAGTACCCACTCCCCCTTCTACTGTTCTTGCAGTGATTGACTGGCTACTTAAACTGCACCATGTCTGAATCTTCCAAGGATGTGTGAATCTAACTGGGGCTGATTTCTTTGCAAAGCCCTCTGCAGTATCCTGGGAAATGGGAGGAGGACAGAGAGATTTAGGCACTGGGATCACACAAAAGGTGTCACTCTTCAGAACCCCTAAATCATAATAAAGGAGAAAATGTGGCAGAGATGAAAGTTTGTGGGGACAACAGTGGTTGTTTAATTCCCCTCACAACAGTTCTCCTACTTGCCCTTGGCACGCATATTATCCCCCTTTACAGGTAAGGAAACAGGACAGCAAGCGCAGGTGGCCTCCAATGTCTTTCTTGTTTCTCCTAAGTTATTCATCTACCAACATACCACAGGCTACGCTCTCCAAGATAAGAGCCAGCCAAATTAGAAATAAAATAGCGCATGAAAGCCTGTCAAGACTTAAAGATCTAATTCAGAGACCCCCCACCCTGCCTGCAGAGAACAGAGGCCACTGAGCAAAGTAGACCAGAGACCACAGATGGAGCAATTACAGCTGATACAGAAGAGGATGGAGAACATGGGTCTCATGTCACCATTAGGACCTCGGAACTCTTTAGGTTCGTGATCTTACATTTGGCACTTCCATTTGTACCCCTGATGAATTCAAATTAAGACATCACTTGGTTTCCTTCACGATCAGGTATGGAACACCATACATTTTTTCTCTCTGAGGCAGATACAAAATGTGAATGCTCTCAATGGGTCCTACCAGAGTAGCCACCAACTTCCTACATCTTATCCAACTCAGCTCCTCTTGGGCTTTTCCGTACTGAGGCAGCTGAGCTACCAGTGGAAATTGCTACTAGAGACTCAAGCGTCTATTTGCTTATTGAACACTTTCTATTTGCTCCTGGACTAAAAATTTCTATATTTATTCTAGTGCCATCCTCATGGCTCCCCAGCCAGTTCAATATTCTCAACAGAACAGCCATGAGGTCACTCCGTTAATAAATGCCAGAGCTGACATTCAACTTCAGCTCTGTCTGGAGACCAGGCACCCTGGTCATATTGTCTTTCCACTGTGTCTCCTCAGAGGTCACTCTTGCAGTCCCTCTTTGTGAGTTAGCCTCACTTTTCTAAACAACTTTACCTTTTCTTGCATCATGTTCTGCCCACTCTAAATTGTCTCTCTTGATCAGCTCCTCCTCCCATCTTTAGAGCAAAGGAACTTCTTGAGAAGTTCACACTGACCTAAAATCTAGGCCAATGCTAGAAATCCAAGTGACACTAATCCTATTTAATAACACAAAGACTCCCTTTTGCATTCATTTTTTTCCCTTCTGTGCCTTTGATTCTTCTAGAAACCCTGCTTAACGTAAAGTCCCTCAAGTTGAAGCTGTCCCTGTTTTCATGACCTTAGAATCTCTACAATAGCCATGCTTCCAAAGCTTCAATGATCCCACCAAATGTCATTCTATTTCCTTTTAAAGGTTTTGCTCTTTTGGTTCTGTTTCTTCACTGTAGATACTCTGAGCTACTGACCAACTCGTTGTTCTTCATGTCATCATAATTAAGTTAAAGAACACCCTCCAGCTATTTTTTTCCTGCCTTTCCCTTGTTCATTCCACAGTCTGGTAATTAACTCCATACTCTTTGCTCTCTCACCTGACCATGCTTTTCATGGTGACATCTTGGTACTTTAGCTCTTATCATTCCTTGTCCTTGAATAATACTCTTCTCTTATGCACCTGGCAAATCCCATATGCCTACTAAGGCCCATCTCCAGTGCACACATTACTTACTTAATACAACAAATGCTCAATATAGGCAGGTTGAATCAATTTGAATCATTAGCAACATTATGTACAGTTAGTTGATTGAAGAAAAAAGAATAATACCCTCATCTTTTTTTTCTCTGTTCCTTTCTCTGGTATTTGTGTAGTTATCAGGAAGGATTGTTCCAAGGAAAGGTCCCCTCACCCTTCCCAGGAACTCTCCAACCTCCACTTCAGGTTGTTGAGCGGGGATGTCCTGTTCCTTCTATAACCCCACACTCTCCTCTTGCCTTTATTGTACCTAAGGAACTTGTTGAGGTCCCCATGCTTCATGTACTCAAAGACCATGATGAGTGGGTCGCCCTCCACACAGACGCCATAGAACTTGACAATGTGCTCATGCTGGAGGTTGGTCAGCAACTCGGCCTCGCGGTGGAAGTCCTTGCGTGCATTGTCACTGGCATCCTTCAGAGTCTGAGGAGCAGAGGCAGAGATGGGAGAGAACCATCTATTAAACCAAAGCATTGAAGGGAGGTTGCTGTGAGAAGGAATTACATTATTTGGTCTAAGAATTCTAGAAGAATATTTAGCTTCATTATTACACAAGATTCCTAATTCCTGAGGAAATGATGTTTATATTAATAACAAGAATAATACTTTATGGGTATGAAGAACTTCATAGTTTTCAAAACACATTCACAGAAGTTCCTTCATAAAGTTACATAGTCATTCTCCAGTCTTCATGCTTTTTAACCCTGTCCTGGGACCAGTAATTACTGGGCTTCTCTCCCCTCCTGGTCCCTATTGAGCTTTCTTTGATGCTGTTTGCAGTTCACCTCTGCTAATAGAGCCTTTAAAATACTTCATATTGTGAAAAAATAAAGTAAGAAGAAAGGTACAATGAGCCTTCATGGGCCTATCTTCCAGCTTCAACAAGGATCACTTTTCAGTATTTATGTGTACTCCAAAGCCCTCTCCAGCCTGTGCCCACACACATCACCAGCTCAAGAACTGTTCTCACCCAGTGATCTGCAAGACTTGTCATGCTGCCAAAATGAAGATGCACAGAAGCATGCCAACCTGGCTCAGGTGTCTTTGGATTTCTGCTTAAACCGTCCTAACACCACAGCGTCCTAGCAAAGCTGGTATTTGTTAATATCACACAAGTGTGTTGAGTCTTATCATGGACCATCACCAAGATAGAGCTGTAGTGGCACCAAAAAGACACTGACCCTGATCCTGACCTTGGAACTTATGGACAAATAAGGAGATAATGTACTCATATAAATAACTATAAATCACATTCAAAACTAATATCCTGAATGAACCTGATCCCTTGTATCTCTGGGCACTGTGATCCCTTGACTGTTCTCCTTTGAAACCCTTGGTTCTGCTTTATGGAATATCTGCAGCCACCCAAATGACAACAAATCTTGACTCCCTACCCTTGGACATGCTCGTTATTCTGCCTGGAATGTTGTCTTGGGTGTTGTCACTGGTGTTGGAAGTTGGATAATGACCCACCCCAAAGTTGTCTATATCCTAAACCCAAGAAGTAGTGAATATGTTACATTGTATGATAAAAGGGACTCTGCAGATCTGATTAAAGATCTTTATATGAGGCAATTAGCCTGGATCAGCTGGGGAGGCCCAGTGCCAAACAAGAGTCCTTATAAGAGCAAAGACAGAGAAAAGACAGAGAAGATACAAGGACAGCAATAGAGGTTACAGGGAAGAGAAGATGCTACACAACTGGCTTTAAAGATAGGAATATATATATATATATATAAAGATAGGATATATATATATATCTCCTAATTGTGTTTACTTCTTGTTGTCTGGTATAGACTAAGTTCCTTCTATCTCTGAGTTTTCTCCATCTCTGCATTGCCAGCACAGTAAAAGGCATTTGGAATGTTTTATTCAATAGATGTTGGTGAATGAATGATAAAGTCATAGAAACAAAATTCTGAAATCAATGGAGTTTAGAGTAGTTGCTTCTAATTGAGGGACAAGGAGGAGGGAAGTCTGAAGATGCCAGACTGTGAATCCCTTCTGCAGGGGGATTTATCATGCCTAGTCATTATCAAGTTAGCAATAATGTGAATACTCATATTCACTTAAATTAGGTATTGGAACAGAATGAAAGCACTTTCATTCATCAGATTTGTATGGATTGTAAAACTTAACACTATGCCCAAGAATATTGTCAGATCCTGGTAGTCATTTTCTAGGTGGCTGCCTTAACTTTGCTCTCCCTCTGGGGATATTCCTGATATGGATCATCAGTAGAACTAGGGATGCCAAGTTCCCTGAGGAGAGATTTGATATGGAGATTAGGAAGTGAGATATTTATTAGAGCATGCTCTTAGGATCAATCAATACCTGCCAAAAGTTTGGGTGAACCTTAAGTGTGATGCATTCTCACCAGAAGCCTCATCTGTTCTATAGGATGATGCTACAGAGCTGTTCTGAGTTGGACCAAGGGGGCTAAGTTTTTATATAGCTCTTTATTAACCAGCCATTGATAGGAGCCATCTGCAGAGAGGGATACCACCTTGAATGGAATAGCTGAACCCCCTTAGAGGCAGGCTCCTAAGGACTGTCTGTTGGAGCTTTCCCAGCAACTAGGGAAGCAAGTTCTTCATTTCTGTGGCAGGGGTGGGGGGAGGTTTGCTGGGCAGCCCTTCAAAGAATCTATCAGAGGATGAATTTTCAATATGCAAATTACCATGCCTAGGGCCACTCTCCACACAGCACATCAATGAGCTTGCAGAACCTGCCTTGTGTCAGCCAAAAGAAAACATTAGGATGGAAGAGACAGTGCAAAATCATAAAGCACCGTTGTCTACAATTTTCACAGAATCTAGAATTTTCCTTAACAGGACTTAATATTCTTTCTCCAGGGTGACCTGACCCAAGGAGAAAAAATCATTCCATTAGGCCAGAGGCAGTGGCTTCCCAGCCACATTCTAGAATTACCACTTGCCATCCTCACTGAAGTATGTGGTTTCTGTCTCTATAAGCTAAGTACCGCTGGCTCTGTTGCAGAAAGTGAGTAGATTTGGACCCTCAAATGCTCAAAGATGCTATAAAGCTTGGATGGAGCCATTGCCATGGAAACAGTACATTTTTTTCATTTAATAAGTAGTTGCCAATAACACCAGAGATTAGATGATACCTGCATTAAGATTTGGGAAGGGCCCTGACATAGCTATCTTGTGAGATTTTACAGCATCACTGAAGCAGGGCTGTTGTTTAACTGATTTGCTCTGTACTAAGTATTTTCTTAAGTTATTGGTCCACTGCTCATGTCTAACTGCTATCTAACACCAAGAACTTGGTCCTAGGTGTCTGTTCCCTTTAAATGGCAGAAAATGGGGTCATCACATTCCCTACATCTTCCAGATTTAATTAGTGTAGTAGGATCCAGACTAAACTGTTTCCACGTGAATCAGGAGAAACAATGGGCTATCTTGATGGTTTTGTTTAGGTTGATTTTATCCAAGGGTTTGCTCTTGACCATTTTTTTTCATTTGCTTATTTCCTTGATTTGTTTTCCATCCACTATTTTGTTTTGCTGAATTTCTCAGTAGCAAAATTGCAGAGGCAAGGAAATGGACTTGGAAGAGACAAAGATGGAAAGCAACATCTGCCAGGTTGCAGATGTCTCAAGGAGCAAAATGCACACAGCAGAGTATTTCTCACACCTGACTTGCATTGTGGTTTTTTTGTGTATATGTTTCTCTACCACTGCCTTTCACAGTGGAAGTGTATTCTGTTCACCTTTTTTTTTTTCATTGACTGCCTAACCCAGTGTCAAGCAACTGAAAGAACTCTAGACACAACAAGTTCTGTACAAAATAGAGAAAAGAGTGTGAGGAAGAAAGGAAAAGTGAATGGTCATCTGGAATGGTCATTTGGAAAACCAGAAGATGAACTCACATAAGGAGTGGAAATGAAGGAAGAAACAGAAAAAGAAAAGGTGGATGAAACTGCTTCCATGAATGAAGAAGACTAGCCAATGCACTCTCCTAAATAGCTGCCCCACCAGCTCTCTCCAGTCAAGTGTAAATCTCACAATGATGGTACTCAGAGAGAAGGAGTTCTGACTTAGAATTGGAAGATCCAGGCTCAAATCACCTCTCTGAACTGTTTTATCCCCTGTATAGTGAGGATAACAACATCACCCATTTCCCAAGGACCTTGGAAGAAGATGGGTGATATTTATTGTAGTTGGGATGCCTCCCAGCATTCTTGGTAGAGAAGGATTTGAATTTGAAACTAAGCCTGCATTCAATTTGCTTACATAAGGGTCCACAAAGGCCAATAGATAGACACATGATAAGAATCAAGGGCCACAATTGATAAATGGGCCAAAGAGCTAAACAGAGACTTCTCACCAGAGGACATTGATCAAGCCAATGAATACATGAGAAAGTGCTCTAAATCATTAGTAATCAGAGAAATGCAAATGAAAGCCACACTAAGATATCACCTTACACCAGTCAGAATGGCAAAGATGAAGAAAATAAACAACAATAGATGCTGGAGGGGCTG
>PVKS010048552.1:0-12362 GCA_004027875.1 Aplodontia rufa | reverse complement strand
GGGCGGTGTGGGTGGGAAGTCCGTCAGTGGCGGGTCTCACGTGCTTTTCCTTCCCGTCACGGGGGGAGGAGGGTGTTCATTCCGTTAAAAAGTTGGGGGTCGCCGTGGTGGTTGTTGCTGCCCTCCTTGTTTTGGAGGGGCGGGGTGACGCCGGCACCCTGTGGTTGGTGACGACCCTTTCTCGCACTTCTTCTCCATCCTCTTTTCCACTCCACCCGGGGGCACAGTCTCAGAGCTGGGACTGGGACAGGAATGGGAGAGAGAGAGGAAAGGTCGGTGGGGAAGGGTTGCTTCGCCAAACTCGGGTGGCCGCTCTGCGGCGCCTTGTTCCCAGAGGGCTTGTGCACCTGGACCACCGAACGCTTGACCCCTCTCTTCCTGCTGAACACCCCCCCGGCCGGGGACGTGTTGATGGGGGAGGTCAGTATCTAGCGGGTCTCTCACGCTTTTTCTTTGCGGGGGCAGGAGGTTGTTCGTTCCCCTTAGGAAGAGGGGGATCACCTGGTGTTGGAGGAGTGGGTAGAAGCCGGCAGCCGGTGGGAGGTGACGACCCCTTCTTTCACTTCTACTCCATCCTGTTTTCACTCCGCCCAGGGGCATGGCTTCCAGGGCTGATATGGGGTCGGGATGGGGAGAGAGAGAAAAGGTCTTTGGGAAGCGTTGCTCCGCCAAGCCCGGGATACGCTCATAGGCGCCCTTTCCCCAGGGTTCGTGTCCAAAGTGACCTCTGAGAGTCATTTGTACCCTCTCTTCCTGCTAGGCGCCGCCCAGCAGGGGGCCGGCTGGGCGACGAGGTCAGTCCCTGGCTGGTCTCCCGGGCCTTACCTTCGCGGGGGCGAAGGGTGCTGGTTCCTGTTGTGAATCTGGGGGTCGCCATGTTGTTTGAGCCTCCCCTCCTCTGCTTGGAGGGGCCTTGAGAAGCTGGCACCCTGTGGGTGGTGACGACCCTTTCCCGCACTTCTTCTCCATCCTCCTTTCCACTCCGCCCGTAGGCACAGCCTCCAGGGCTTGGAGATGTCCTGAAGGGGAGAGAGAGAGGAAAGTTGGTGGTTAAGTGTAGCTCCGCCAAGCCTGGGGTGCCGCTCCGTGGCACCCTGTTCCCAGGGGTCTTGTCCAACTTCACCTCCGAGAGTCACTTGGCCCCTCTCTTCCTACTTGGCACTGCCGGGTGGGTTGGCGGGTTTGGAGGGGTGGTCTGTCACTGTTGGGTCTTGGACCCCTTTCCTTCCCGTCTCGGTGGCAGGATGGTGTTCGTTCAAGTTATGAAGATGGTGTCACCATGGTGATTGATCCTGCCCTTTTTGGTTTGGAGGGGTGTGAAGGAACCGGCACCCGGTGGGGGGTGAAGATTATTTTCCCACTTCTACTCCATCCTCTTTTCACTAAGCACTGGGGCATAGCCTCCGGGGCTGGGAAGAGGAGAGAGAGAGGAAAGGTTGGTGGGGAAGGGTTGCTCCACCAAGCCCTGGATGCATTCAGCGGTGCGTGTTCCCAGGGGGCATATCCACCAGGACCTTCGAGCCTCGCTTTGCCCCTCTCTTCCTGCGCGCCGCTGACCGGCAGGGTATTGGGTGGGGATAGAAGACGGGCCCTGGCGGGTCTCGCATGACTTTTCTGCCCAAC
The DNA here is from genome assembly GCA_004027875.1 of Aplodontia rufa. Taxonomy (NCBI): domain Eukaryota; kingdom Metazoa; phylum Chordata; class Mammalia; order Rodentia; family Aplodontiidae; genus Aplodontia; species Aplodontia rufa. The sequence goes on along the minus strand of PVKS010048552.1, from coordinate 10,739 downwards.
CTGGGGGGAGGCGTCTGCTCATTCCTGTTACAAAAAGGGGCGTCGCCATGTTGGTTGCTCCGGCCCTCTTCAGCTTCGAGGGGTGGGGTGAAGCCGGCAACCTGTGGGTGGTGATGACTCTTTCTCACACTTCTTCTCCATCCTCTTTTCCACTCCTCCCGGTGGTACAGTCTCAGAGGCTGGGACGTGGTCGGGAATGGGAGAGAGAGAGGAAAGGTCGGTGGGGAAGGGTTGCTTCGCCAAGGTCGGGGGGCTGCTCTGTGGTGTCTTGTTCCCAGGGGGCTTGTGCACTGGGTCCTCCGAACGTTGCTTGACTCCTCTCTTCCTGCTGAATGCCCCCTGGCCAGGGACGTGTTGATGAGGGAGGGCAGTACCTAGCGGGTCTCTCACGCCTTTTCTTCCCTTTGCGGGGGCAGGAGGGTGTTCGTTCCCCTTAGGAAGAGGGAGATCACCATGGTTGTTGATCCTGCCCTCCTGGTGTTGGAGGGGTGGGTAGAAGCCGGCAGCCGGTGGGAGGTAACGACCCTTTCCTGCACTTCTACTCCATCCTCTTTTCACTCCGCCCAGGGGCATGGCTTTCAGGGCTGAGACGGGGTCGGGATGGGGAGAGAGAGAGAAAAGGTCTGTGGCAGAGCGTTGCTCCGTTAATACCGGGGTGCCGCTTGAAGAGGCCCTGATTTCAGGGGACTTGTCCACCGGGACCTCCCAGCATCGCTTTGCCTGTCTCTTCCTGTTGGCGCCGCCTGACAGGGGCCGTTTTGGGGGGGTAGATAGGTCCCCGGCAGTCTCGTGTGACTTTTTTCCCATCGCGGAGGCAGGAGTGTGTTCTTTCCTGTTTCAAAGTGGGGATCGCCATTATGGTTGATCCTGCCCACTTTGGCTTGGAGGGGCGAGGAGAATCCGGCAGCCGGTGGGCAGTGATGACACTTTAACGCACATGAAGGGAGGGGCCAAGCAAGGCTCGGAGGTCCTGGTGGACACGCCCTCTGACAACAGGGCGCCATGCAGCAGCCCCCCTGCCTTTGCGTAGCAACCCTTCCCCACCGATCTTTCTTCTCTCTCTCCAATTCCCGACCCCGTCCCAGCCCCGGAGGCTGTGCACCCGGGCGGAATGTTAAAGAAAATGTAGAAGTGCGGGAAAAGGTCGTCATCGCCCACCGGCTGCCGGCTTCTCCAAGCCCCTCCAATCCAAGGAGGGCCGGATCAACTAGCACGGCGACACTCCACTTTGTAAAGGGAATGAGCACCCTCCTGTTCCTGCAACGTGAAGTAAAGGCACGCGAGATTAGCCACGGCCTGAACTCGAACCCCACCCCATCCCCTTCCTTTTGGCGGCGAGCATGAAGGGAGGGGCCAAGCGAGGCTCTGAGGTCCTGGTGGACACACCCCCTGAGAACCGGGCGCCATGCAGCGGCCCCCCTGACTTCACGTAGCAACCCTTCCCCACCGATCTTTCTTCTCTCTCTCCCATTCCCGACCCCGTCCCAGCCCCGGAGGCTGTGCACCTGGGCGGAATGTTAAAGAAGATGGAGAAGAAATGCGGGAAAAGGTCTTCACCGCCCACCGGCTGCCGGCTTCTCCATGCCCCTCCAAGCCGAGGAAGGGAGGATCAACCACAACGGCGACACTCCACTTTGTAGGGGGAATGAGCACCCTCCTGCCCCTGTGACGGGAAGGAAAGGCACGCGAGACCCGCCGGGGACCGATCTCCCCCGCAAATCGCCCCCTGTCGGGCGGCCACAACAGGAAGGGAAGGGCAAAGCGATGCTGGGAGGTTCCTTTGGACACTCCCACTGGGGACAGGGCACCTGTGAGCGCATCCAGGGCTTGGAGGAGCAACCCTTCCCCACCAACATTTCCTCTCTCTCTCCCTTCCCGACTCTTCCCAGCCCCGGTGGCTGTACCCCCGGGCAGAGTGAAAAGATGATGGAGTAGAAGAGCGACAAAGAGTCATCACCGCCCACCGGGTGCCGGTTTCTTCAAAGCCCTTGAAACCAACGAGTGCAGGATCCATCACCATGGTGAGCCCCCTTCATGAGTGGAACAAGCACCCTCTTGCCACCGCGACGGGAAGGAAAGGGATGCGAGACCCGCCAGGGACCAACCTCCCCGCTCATCCGGCACCCGCTGGGTGGCGCCCAGCAGGAAGAGATGGACCAAGTGACTTTCGGAGATCAAGTTGTACAAGCCCCCTGTGAACAGGGTGCCAGGGAACGGCACCCCGGGCTTGGTGGAGCAACACTTCCCCACCGACCTTTCCTTTATCTCTCCCCTTCCCGACCCCGTCCCAGCCCCGGAGGCTGTTCCCCAGGGCTGAGTGCAAAGAGGATGGAGTAGAAGTGCACGGAAATTGTCGTCACCCCCCACCAGGTGCCAGCTTCTCACCGCGTGTCCAAGCAAACAAGGGCAGGATCAACCACCACGGCGATCCCCGCTTTGTAAAGGGAACGAACACTCTCCAGCACCCGCGATGGGAAGGAAAGGATGCGAGACACGAGGGAGACCAACCTCCCACCCACTCTTAACCATGTCGGGCGGCGGATAGCAGGAAGAGACGGGCCAAGTGATTCTTGGAGGTCCCAATGGACACCTCCCCTGGGAAGCAGGCGCCAGGGAGCGGCACCCCGGCTTGTCGGAGCAACCCTTCCCCACCAACCTATCCTCTCTCTCTCCCCTTCCAGACCCCGTCCCAGCCCCGGAGGCTGTGCCCCAGGTTGAATTGGAAAAGGGGATGGAGAACAAGTGCGGGAAAGGGTCGTCAACGCCCACCGGCTGCCGGCTTCAACCCACCCCTCCAAGACAAAGAGGGCAGTAGAAACCACCACGAAGGCACCCCACTTTGTAACGGGAAAGAGCACACTCCTGCCTCCACGACGGGAAAGAAAGGCACACGAGAACCGCCAGGATCCGTTCTCCCCCCCCCAAACTGCCCCCATCGCGTGGCGCCAGCAGGAGGAGAGGAGTAAGTGATTCTGGGAGGTCCCGGTGGACACGCACCCTGGGGACAGGGCGCCTCTGAGCGCATCCAGAACTTGGCGGAGCGACCCTTCCCCACCAACCTTTCCTCTCTTTCTCTCTGTCCCAACACTTCCCAGCCCCGGGGCTGTGCCCCCAGGCTGAGTGAAAATAGGATGGAGTAGAAGTGGGGTAAAGGGTCGTCAACCCCCCAAGGTGCCGGTTTCCTCACACCACTCCAAACCAACAAAGGCAGAATCAATACCATGGTGACCACTCTTCGTAACTGGAACGAGCACCCTCCTGCCACTGCGACGGGAAGGAAAGGCGTGCGAGATCAGCCAGGGACTGAACTACCCCTAACCCGGCCCCCCGCCAGGTGGCGCCCAGCAGGAAGAGAGGGGCCAAGTGAATCTCCGAGGTCAAGTTGTACAGGCCCCTGGGAACAGGGTGCCATGGAACAGCACATCGGGCTGGCGGAGTAAAACTCCCCACCGACCTTTCCTCTCTCTCTCCCCTTCCCGACTCCTCGGAGCCCTGGAGGCTGTTCCCCCAGGCCCAGTGGAAAAGAGGATGAAGAAAAAGTGCAAGAAAGGGTCGTTACCGCCCACAGGGTGCCGGCTTTTCCCTGGCCCTCCAAGCCAACGAGAGCAGGATCAACCTTCACAGCAACACCCCACTTTGAAATGTCATGAACACACTCCTCCCCCTGAAACAGGAAGGAAAAGCACGCGAGACCTGCAAGGACCGACCTCCCCACCCACACCGCCCCCCGCCGGGTGGCAGCCACCAGGAAGAGAGGGGTCAAGTGACTCTCGGAGGTCCTGGTGGACACGCCCCTTGGGAAAAAGGCGCTGTGGAGCGGCCCCCCGGGTTTGGCGGAGCAACACTTCCCCAAGGACCTTTCCTCTCTCTCCCATTCCCGACACTGTCCCAGCACCGGAGGTTTTGTAACCTGGCGGAATGTTAAAGAGGATGGAGAAGAAGTGCAGGAAAGGATCATCACTGCCCACAGGGTGCCGGCTTCTCCGCCCACCTCCAAGTCAACGAGGGTAAGATCAACCACCATGGCGACCCCCCACTTATTAACGGGATGAGCACCCACCTCCCCCCGCGACAGGAAGGAAAAGCACTCGAGACCCGCCAGGGACCGACATATCAAACACACACTGCACCCCCCGGGTGGCGGCACCAGAAAGAGAGTGGCCAAGTGACTCTGGGAGGTCCCGGTGGAAACGCCCCCTGGGGAAAAAGTGCTGTGCAGCGGACCCCGGGATTAGCGGAGCAACCCTTCCCTACCGATCTTTTTCTCTCTCTCCCATTCCCGACCCCTTCCCAGCCCCACAGGCTGTTCACTCGGGAGGAATGTTAAAGAAGATGGAGAAGAAGTACGGGAAAAGTACATCACCGACAACTGGCTGCCAGCTTCTCCAAGCCCCTCCAATCCAAGGAGGGCAGGATCAACTACCACGGCGAAACTCCACGTTATAACGGGAATGAGCACCCTCCTGCCCCTCTGATGGGAAGGAAAGGCATGCGATACCCGCCAGGGATCGATCTCCCCACCAAACCGCCACCTGTCGGGCGGCGCCAACAGGAAGAGAGGGGCAAAGCAATGCTGGGAAGTCCCGGTGGAAACGCACACTGTGGACAGGGCGCCTGTGAGAGCATCCAGGGCTTGGCGGAGCAACCCTTCCCCAACGACCTTTCCGCTCTCTCTCCCCTTCCCGACTCTTCCCAGCCCCAGAGGCTGTGCCCCTGGGCGGAGTGAAAAGAGGATGGAGTAGAAGAGTGGCAAAGGGTCATAACCGCCCACCGGGTGCCGGTTTCTTCAAAGCCCTCCAAACCAAGGAGGGCAGGGTCTATCACCATTGTGAGCTCCCTTCATAACTGGAAAAAGCACCCTCCTGCCACCGCGACGGGAAGGAAAGTTGTGCGACCCTCCAGGGACCAACCTCCCCCCTCATCCGGTGCCCCGCTGGGTGGCGCCCAGCAGAAAGGAATCGACCAAGTGACTTTAGGAGGTCAAGTTGGACAACCTCCCTGGGATCAGGGTGCCAGGGAACGGCTCCCCAGCCATGGTGGACCAACACTTCTCCACCGACCTTTCCTCTCTCTCTCCCCTTCCCGACTTCTCCGAGCCCTGCCAGCTGTGCTCCCGAGCGGAGTGGAGAAGAGGATGGAGAAGAAGTGCGAGAAAGGGTCATCACCACCCACAGGGTGTCGGCGTCACCCCACCCCAAGAAACCGAAGAAGGCAGGAGCAACCAACACGATGACACCACACTTTGTACGGGAATGAGCACACTCCTTCCCCCGTGTTGGGAAGGAAAGTCACACGAGAACCGACAGGGCCCCTCTTCCATCCCCACCCAATCCCCCGCCGGTTGGCGGCGGGCAGGAAGAGAGGGGCAAAGCGAGGCTCGGAGGTCCTAGTGGACATGTCCCCTGGGAAAAGGGCACCGGTGAGCGCATCCAGGGCTTGGTGGAGCAACCCTTCCCCACTGACCTTTCCTCTCTCTCTCCCCTTCCCAGCACAGGAGGCTATGCCCCAGGGATGAGTGAAAAGAAGATGGAGTAGAAGTGCAGGAATAAGTCGTCACCCCCCACCGGGTGCCGGTTTCTTCACACCCCTCCAAACCAAGGAAGTCAGGATCAATCACCATGGTGACACCCCCTTCATAACTGAAACGAGCAACATCCTGCCACCGAGATGGGAAGGAAAGGGGTGCAAGACCCGCCGGGGACCAACCACCCCCCCAAACCCGCCAACCCACCCGGCGGCGCCCAACAGGAAGAGAGGGGCCAAGTGACTCTCGGAGGTGAAGTTGGACTAGCCCCCTGGGAACAGGGGCCAGGGAGTGGCACCCCGGGTTTGGTGGAGCAACGCTTCCCCACCGACCTTTCCTCACTCTCTCCTGTTCCCGTCCCTTCCCAACCCGGAGGCTCTGCCCCCGGGCTGAGTGAAAAGAGGATGCAGTAGAAGTGCAGGAAAGGGTCGTCACACCCAACTGGGTGCCGACTTCTTCACACGCCTCCAAACCAACGAGGGCAGGATCAATCACCACGGTGACCCCACCTTCATAACGGGAACGAGCACCCACCTGCCCACGTGATGGGAAGTAAAAGCGTGCAATAACTGCCACTCCCCCGACCCTGCCAACCGAAAAGGCGGTTCCCATCAGGAAGAAAGGGGCCAAGTGATCTCGGACGTCAGGTTGAACACTCCCCCAGGCAACAGGGCGCCACGGATTGGCTCCCCGGCCTTGGTGTAGCAATCTTTCCCCACCGACCTTTCCTCTCTCTCTCCCTTTCCCAACCCCGGCCCATCCCCGGAGCCTGTGCCCAGGGCTGAGTGAAAAGAGGATGGAGTAGAAGTGCAGGGAAAGTGTCGTCACCCCCCAACAGGTGCCGGCATCTCCTCGCGCGTCCAAGTCAACAATGGCAGGATCATCCACCACGGTGACACCCCCTTCATAAAGGGAAAGAGCACCCTCATGCCACCGCAATGGGAAGGAAAGGATGCGAGACCTGCCGGAGACCGACCTCCCCCCCACCCCGACCCGTGCCAGGCGGCGGATAGCATGAAGAAAGGGGCCAAGTGACTCTCGGAGATACAGATGGACACCCCCCTGGGAATGGGCGCCACGGAGCCGCACCCCTGGCTTGGCGGAGAAACCCTTCCACACCAACCTTTCCTCTCTCTCTCCCCTTCCCAATCCCGTCCCAGCCCCGGAGGCTCTGCCCCAGGGTGAATTGGAAAAGAGGATGGAGAAAAAGTGCGGGAAGGGGTCGTCACCGCCCACCGGCTGCCGGATTCTCCTCGGTCCTCCAAGCCAAAGAGGGCAGGATCAACCACCAAGGCAACCCCCCACTTTGTAACGGGAAAGAGCACACTGCTGCCTCCGCAACAGGAAAGAAAGGCACATGAGACCCGCCAGGTCCGATCTCTCCCCCAAGCCGCACCCTGTCCGGCGGCACCAAAAGTAAGAGAAAGGCAAAGCGATGCTGTGATGTTCCAGTGGACACGTCCCCTGGGAACAGGGCCCCTTCAAGCGGCACCCCGGGATTGGCAGAGCAACGCTTCCCCACAGACCTTTTCTCCCTCTCTCCCCTTCCCGTCCCCGTCTCAGCCCTGGAAGCCATGTCCCCAGGCGGTGTGAAAAGAGGATGGAGTAGAATTGCAGGAAAGTGTCCTCATCTCCCACCGGCTGCTGGCTTCTACACACCCCTCCAAGATCAGGAAGGCAGGATCACCAACCATGTTGATCCCCCTCTTTCTAAGGGGAACGAACACCTTCCTTCCCCCGCGAAGGGAAGAAAAGGCATGAGAGACTCGCTAGGTACTGACCTCCCCCATCAACCTGTCCCCGGCCAGGGGGCATTCAGCAGGAAGAGGGAGTCAAGCGACGTTCGGAAGTCCAGGTGCGCAAGCCCCCTGGAAAGAAGGTGCCACAGAGCGGCCCAACGAGCTTGGCGAAGCAACCCTTCCCCATCGACCTTTCCTCTCTCTCTCCCATTCCCGACCCCGTCCCAGCCTCTGAGACTGTGCCCCCAGGCGGAGTGGAAAAGAGGATGGAGAAGACCTGCGAGAAAGGGTCGTCACCACCCACAGGTTGCCGGCTTCACCCCGCCCCTCGAAGCCGAAGAGGGCAGGAGCAACCAACACGGCGACGCCCCACGTTGTAACAGGAATAAGCACCATCCTCCCCCCGCGGTGGGAAGGAAAGTCACACGAGACCCACCAGGGCCCAACTTCCATCCCCAGCCAATCCTCTGCAGGTCGGTGGCGGGCAGGAAGAGAAGGGCAAAGTGAGGCTTGGAGGTCCTGGTGGACAAGCCGCCTGGGAATAGGGCACCCCTGAGCGCATCCAGGGCTTGGTGGACCAACACTTCCCTACCGACCTTTCCTCTCTCTCTCCCCTTCCCAGCCCCGGAGGCTGTGCCCCAGGGCTGAGTGAAAAGAGGATGGAGTAAAAGTGCGGGAATAAGTCGTCACCCCCCACCGGGTCCGGTTTCTTCACACCCCTCCAAAACAACGAGGGCAGGATCAATCACCATGGTGACACTCCCTTCATAAGTGGACGAGCACCATCCTGCCAATGAGACGGGAATGAAAGGGGTGCAAGACCCGCCAGGGACAGACCACCCCTCCAAACCCGGCAACTCGCCTGGCGGCGCCCATCAGGAAATGAGGGGCCAATTGACTCTCGGAGGTGAAGTTGGACAAGCCCCCTGGGAAGAGAGTGGCAGGGAGCGGCACCCTGGGCTTGGCGGAGCACCACTTCCCCACGGACCTTTTCTCTCTCTACCCTTCCCGACCGCGTATCAGCCCTGGAAGCCATGCCTCTGGGCGGACTGAAAAGAGGATGGAGTAGAAGTGCAAGAAAAGGTCGTCACCTCCCACTGGCTGCCGGCTTCTACCCATCCCTCCAAGACCAGGAGGGCAGGATCAACAACCATGGTGATCCCCCTCTTCTTAAGGGAAACGAACACCCTCCTGCCCCTGCAAAGGGAAGAAAATGCGTGAGAGACCCGCTAGGGACTGACCTCCCCCATCAACCCGTCCCCGTCCGGGGGTGCGTTCAGCAGGAAGAGAGAGGTCAAGCGACGTTCAGAGGTCCAGGTGCACAATCCCCTTGGGAAAAAGGTGCAGCAGAGCAGCCCCCCGAGCTTGGCGAAGCAACCCTTCCCCACTGACCTATCCTCTCTCTCTCCCATTCCCAGCATCTGAGACTGTGCCCTCGGGCGGAGTGGAAAAGCAGATGGAGAAGAAGTGTGAGAAAAGTCGTCACCACCCACAGGGTGCCGGCATCACCCCGCCCCTCAAAGCCGAAGAGGGCAGGAGCAACCAACACCGCGACGCCCCAATTTGTAATGGGAATGAGCACCCTCCTCCCCCCGCGTTGGGAAGGAAAGTCACGCGAGACCCGCCATTGCCCAACTTCCATCCCCATCCAATACCCTGCCGGTCGGCGGCGGACAGGAAGAGAGGGGCAATGTGAGGTTCGGAGGTCCTGGTGGATATGCCCCCTGGGAACAGGGCACCGCTGAGTGCATCCAGGGCTTGGTGGACCAACCCTTCCCCACCGACCTTTCCTCTCTCTCTTCCCTTCCCAGCCCCGGAGGCTGTGCCCCAGGGCTGCGTGAAAAGAGGATGGAGTAGAAGTGCAGGAATGAGCATCTCCTCCCCCAGCAACAGAAAGGAAAAGCACGCAAGACCTGCCACGGACACACCTCCCCCAGCACACCGCCCCCTCCTGGTGGAGACCAGCACGAATAGAGGGGCCAAGTGAATCTCGGAGGTCCCGATGAACACCTCCCCGGGAAGCAGTCGCCAGGGAGCGGCACCTCGGCTTGTTGGAGCAAACCTTCCCCAGCAACCTATCCTCTGTCTCTCCCCTTCCCGAACCCATCCCAGCCCCGGAGGCTGTGCCCCAGGGTGGATTGGAAAAGAGGATGGAGAACAAGTGCGGGAAAGGGTCGTCACCGCCCACTGGCTGCCGGGTTCAACCCACCCCTCCAAGCTAAAGAGGGCAGGAGAAACCACCACGGAGGCACCCCACTTTATAACGGGAAAGAGCACACTCATGCCTCCGTGACAGGAAATAAAGGCACGCGAGAACCGCCAGGATTCGTTCTCGCCCCCAAAACCGCCCCCGTCGGGCGGCGCCAGCAGAAAGAGGGGCAAAGCGATGCTGGGAGGTCCTGGTGGACACGCACCCTGGGGACAAGGCTCCTCTGAGCGCATCCAGGACTTGGCGGAGTGACCCTTCCCCACCAACCTTTCCTCTCTCTCTCTTTCCCGACCCATCCCAGGCCTGGAGGCTGTACCCCCAGGCTGAGTGAAAATAGGATGGAGTAGAAGTGCTGTAAAGTTTCGCCACCCCCCAACAAGGTGCCGGTTTCCTCACACCCTTCCAAACCAACGAAGGCAGAATCAATCACCGTGGTGAGCCCCCTTCATAACTGGAACAAGCACACTTCTTCCACAGTGACGGGAAAGAAAGGCGTGCGAGACCCGCCAGGGACCGAACACCCCCTCACCCGGTCCCCCGCCACGAGGCGCCCAGCAGGAAGAGATGGACCAAGTGACTTTCGGAGGTCAAGTTCTTCAAGCCACCTGGGAACAGGGTGCCAGGGAACGGCACCCCGGACTTGGTGGAGCAACACTTCTCCACCGACCTTTCCAATCTCTCTCCCCTTCCCGACTCCTCTGAGCCCTGCTGGCTTTGCCCCTGAGCAAGCGGAGTGGAAAAGAGAATGGAGAAGAAGTGCAGGAAAGGGTCATCACCACCCCAGGGTGCCGGCTTCTCCCCGCCCCTCCAAGCCAAGGAGGGCAGGATCAACCACCACGGCGACCCCCCACATTTTAACGGAATCAGCACCCTCCTCTCCTCGCGGCGAGAAGGAAAAGCATGTTAGACCTGCCAAGGACCGAACTCCCCACACACAAAGCCCCGCGCTGGGTGGCGGACAGCAGGAAGAGAGGGGCCAAGTGACTCTCCTAGGTCCCGGTGGACACGCACCCTGGGAAAAAGGTGCTTTGGAGCGGCCCCCTGGGTTTGGCGGAGCAACATTTCCACACCCACCTTTCTTCTCTCTCTCCCATTCCCGACCCTTCACAGCCCCGAAGGCTGTGCACCCGGGTGAAATGTTAAAGTGGATGTAGAAAATCAATCACCAAGGTGAAGCCTCTTCTTAACGGGAATGTGCACCCTCCTGGACCCGCGACTTGAAGAAAAGGCATGCGAGACCCGCAAGGCTCCAACCTCCCCAGCCATC